>OMKL01051567.1:0-30567 GCA_900302295.1 Parasudis fraserbrunneri
TCAATAAACAAGCAATTACTGCAGAATAATTCATCTACATTAAAACAAAAAAAAACTAAAAAGTCTTAAGACTTAAAGTCAAAACACTGGAAACCTAACATGATAGAAATCCAGTTCTAACAGCTGACTGGATAGCTCTTAAAGGTCTAACAAAAGGACATGAGCTCATTTTGGACAACCATTTCCATCACTCTGACCAGCATTAGGTTAAAGGTCATAGTTCATTTCAATCAGCTCTCCATTATTCAGGTGAGAGTGATGGGGGATGCGAGAGCCGTGTGCACTATCGACCAGTGGCCCGGCCAGCTCAGATGATTAATGAAGACTGCAAGGAGCCATATTTGATTAAACTCCTTGGGGGCTTCCACGGAGTCGCATGGAATCAAGACAGCCTTGATGCTATCTGTAAGGATCAACAATGGCACTTTCCAAGGAGGCCTGGAAATACAGCCCTGAGAGAATGGATATCCATTACAGATACATGCATGCATGTGTGCACACACACAATTTAATATAACTTTGACCACTAGAGGTCTTCACAAGCTCAAAATGTTTGACTCATTCCAATGAGAACGCTAGGAACTGATCAGAAAAAAGGCAAAGCTTTTAAAATTCAAACCCGGTCTGACTTGGCCTTGTACGTTTACATCTGAAATACACCAGGGCTGAAACCCATTTGCTTTTCAGTCCAGCCCTCAGCCCTAAACCCTAAAATCAAACGAACACTTGGTGATGTTTAAGCTTGTGTGAGGGAACAGGGGGTGCTGCAACAAACTGAATTAAGACATCCTTAGATGTTCCGACCATTATCAAGCATACAGTACACATCACTTCCTGAACTACTGTCACAAGCAACTTGATAAACAGTAGAATTCATTGTAATGTAAGTGCAAGTTAACAGATTACTTCGGTCAAAATATCTTCATTTTGATTGTTGAGTTGCATACTGTAGTTAGATACAACATATGCAGGCTGTATTAGGGACTGATAACTACTGAGTAGCCTAGCCTATGAAAAGATCACCACATAACTTTTATATGACCTTTTTCGCAACAAAAAAAACTCACATTTCCTCCTGATAATCGACATAATGTCATGTTAATCTGACTTTTGCATTAATCGCAGTAAGCTCAACAGTCGCATTATTGTGTGCATGAAAATGTAGCCAACAATCCCTTAATCATTTCACCAAATACATCCCCCACAGCCAAGAGGAAGAGGAGACTGACTTGAGATAACCGAGACTTTGATTTTCCAAGAGGGGTTGCAACTCAGTATTAGGAAGGTCTTTGAAAGTCTAGGACAGTGCAATAAATAATTGTGAACATGGAAAACTCTACCCCAAAGCCAGAGACTAAAGCACTAATGTTTAAACCAATGATATCATTATGGCAAATCTGGAGCTGCTCCATAGTGAATTAAAAAAGAAGTGAAGGTGACTGCAAGAGCACCCAGGGTAATATCTGGGGAAACAGGTACTTTGGTATACAACACTGCTATTGAAAAGAAAAAACGAATTTGTATGTAAGAACTAAAACAAATATTTCGTCAGTCAACAAAATCAGCACCCCATTTGTTGTATATGAAGCAGCTCCAGATTTCTCATCTTGATGACATCACAGGTTCAAGTCTTGGGAGTAAGTTGTCTTCACAAAAAGTGAGTGGACTGTCCTAGACCATAAGATTCAAGATCCAAGACGTTATTGTCATATCAATCTTCTTACAAATTCTTAGGAATTTGCACTAGTGCATACTCACATAAAATTATAACAAGATGGCAACACAACACACTGACCAATAGATTAAAAGAAAACCGTTACTATGTATTTGTAATATAAAACTGTGCAAAAGAGAAGATAACTAGTTAAAAAGATATCAATCAAAGATTACACACTGACAACATATTTGACTAAATAAAAACCAACCTACTTAGTTCATAAGTAAAAGGCCAGGACAACGATGCAATACCAGAACAGTCCAAGGGGCAGATAGAGGAGTATAAAGTGCAGCTAGTGCTAAGCAACAGTATAACCTACTGTACTTAAAACCTACAGCATATAGTCCAAAAATAAGAGGGGCCAGGACAACAATGTCATATAAAAACTGTACAAAAGATATCTAGTTACTATATAAAATGCAGCCAGTGCATTCAACAGTTCTGTGAGTGCCCCACCTCTGGGTAGGTGTTGTTATGAAATGTGTATTTTTTGTTTTGATTGCTCTCAGTCTCATTCCAGAGGGGAGCCAATAAAAGAGGTGGTAGGCTGGATGTGAGAGGCCCTGGCAGGTTCCAATATTTCAAAAAGTGAAGCACCGGTGCAAGCGCTATTTAAATGGACAGCAAGGACCAGCAGTTTTTGACAAATCAAATAGGCTTCTTAAAATGTGGGTTGTCCTTCTATGTTCATGAGCCTTGCATACTTGAAAACCTTGAATTAGTCTAGCACACGTTTTGGTTTTCAGAAAGGAAATCTCTGATTCCTCTCTAATATTTGCTACACACATTAAAAGGTATCCAATGGAGTTTTTGACCACTAGTTGATGAAATTGGTGCTATAGCGCACACTAGGAGAAAAGGAGTCCCCGAAAATTGTGTATCACATGTTCTTCCAGTACGCATGCAAGGATGCACAGCACGGAGGGCCAGAGGGCCAGAAATGTTCTGTCCATCATGGGAATAAAATATTCAGTGAAGAATTTTGTCAATGTGTGCAACCCCATTTTTTCAAGTAAGTTGACAGGGTGTGAACACGTAAAAATGTCAAGTACAGTATATACAATTTCTTAACTGTGATTCATAACCAGAAATGTACTGGTGGCACATGCAGAATATAAATGGACACTTTCTTTGTATGCACAGCTTTTTATTATGGAATCTAAACCAAGCATTATAGATCTTAATCGTGGTTGGGAACTGAAGGAAATTGATTTCATTTAATGTTTTCCAATACTAACTTTGAACAGGTCCATCCCCTTGTGTTTTTAGGAAGACAGATTGCCTCGAATAATTAATACCACCAAATGCATTGTTTGAAGCAAACCATCATAAATGATAACATTATACAGGGTGTTAAAGCTATTTTTCTATGTATTTATTTATTTATTTATTTTTTAAATCAATCCATATGCCAATCTTGACAGGTAGAAAGAATTAGCTGTAGGTACATGTGTTGCAAAATCTCTCAGAGCAAAGCAAGCAAGATCATTAGATCTTGTTCAAAATGTACTGAGAAGCCTTGTGCCAAACTAACTGAGTTGTGGATTTGAACAGTACTAATATTATAGGACAAATTATAGAAATGGTAGGAGCACATGGGATGCACATGATTAAAATCACTGAGGAAACACAGGATATCTCAAGTTAATACTTGTCATGTGTGAATGGTAATAAAAGTCATTGATAAAAGCTTAACAGGAGCCAATCAGCCAGCCTTACCTCAGCTTGCCAATGAAGCTCTCTCCACCTCGAGACAGATCCGTGGGATCAATGGAGATGAGGTAATTAGATGTTTTACTCTTCTTTCTCTTCCTCCCAGCTAACAGGAACACCTATGATGCCAGCCGAGCCAGAAACCAAATTAGTCAATAAGCCTGAGGCTGTGAGGATGCATCATGTTGTTTGGCTGCACAGTTTGACCACACAATACTATACAATACACACGCATATCTCTTTTTACACATTGCTGTAGAAAATAAATTTGAATGCACAAATAATGTCTTTTACCTTATTGAGTGGAAATGTCTGCTGAAATGTCTTTTTGCATGAATTTACTTTGAATATCACACAACTGAGGGGATATTACAATGTCTAAGTGTTTTAAGGCGTTAAATTAAAAATTCATTCATTCATTTTGCCTTGCTACCATAGGTTCCTGTACAGATTTGCCAATAATAGACAAATATTTTATTTTGTGATTTATATAAAAATCACTCGTCTTTCTGGAAACCTGCTACATGTTGTCCCATTCTTCACTCAGTGGTGTATATATACACACATTACATCCAATAAAATATGATCAATCCCCCACTCCCACCATATAAATGTTTACTCAAATTGGTCATCAAAACTGGAGTGAAGGTTAATATGAACATCTCTCCATTTTGTCATTATCTTTGGTTAATGTTTAAATCAAGTCCCTCCTGACATTAGGTCCCTCCCCCAACATAATTTCTTAAGAAACAAACCATGCGAAACATCCTCTGAAAGCCATTTTGTGGGGTCTTTAAAGGGAAAAGCCACCCTAAAACAGAATTCAAGTGATTTCTATAATTCTGCAGCTCAGTTTCGATTTGCTAATATGAAAAAGTCTCCTTAAGATGAGGCACTACCATGAAAATTAGATATATTTTGCATTGACAACTACTGTAGTTTCATTAAACATAAAATAATCGTTTTTGCATGAGCTGCATAATGTAAACCAAGCTACTGAACCTTAGTAAATAATGTGTGTAAATATTCTCTTAAATTCTTTATTATTTTGCTAATATTTGGTTGCTGAATGTCCTTTATGCACCTACCTCACCAAGTCACATTCCTTGTAGATGCAAATATACTTGGCAAATAAAGAATTCTTAACTTTAATGGCCATTTTCACAAAATGAAATATCCCTTTACACAATACACTTTTTCTCACCATAACTTGCAGGTACTGTCACCAAATTTGATATGGTGCTTCCTAACATATATAGCCAAACATTTACAGAGGTTTTGTTTTTATATCTTCTATCATTTCCATTTTATGGTGTATTTTATGTGAAAAAATAGTGGAAAATCCACATATTTTGCCCTGTACATATTAAAAAAATACTAACTAATGAAAACTTTGAAATACCCCTCCGCAAATGTCCAACTACATAGTTATTCATCAAATTGAAACAGAAAAAATTAACTCTGACTTAATCCAATGAGAAACTAGATCCGACAGTGTCACACCATGCGATTTCCCCCACCACATGCTGGTGCCACCAATTCAAATATGAATACACACTTCTCCAAAAACTTCCCCTGACTACCAAGACCTCGAAGAAATGTTCCGTGTTTTTATTTATTTTGTCTTCATGGTCATATGAGTATTCATGTGACATCATTGCAACACACATATTCTGATAGCCCAAAAAAAAGATGTATATGACATGATTGTGCATTAAAGTGTTAAGGTTATACATGCATTACTACCCAAGGAGACCAGGCAAACCAGGTGAAAAAATGGCTTAGACCCCAGAGGGTCTTGTTTGATACAAAACATCGGATCTGGCTTTCTGTGTGAGAATTGAGTTGCCATATTAAGAGTGTGACACCAACTAATATCCTTCATGCACAATGCTGAATATGTTTTGTGCAACCTGGCAACCCAGAGATTCAGCACTTCATTCTTGTATGCAATTCTATGATTGGGAATGTCAACCTGGGACCACTGTTGCCTCCCCCGAGTCCGCAATGTTCAGTACTCATGTAGGCCTAAGCCAGGGAAGTAAATAGTAAATATTTTTTCCAATAAAGATATACAGTATATCACAAAATGTTCTTCAGTACGGAAAATCATGCGATAGATAATCCAATCAATGTTAACCATATAGGACTACATAGTGCATGGTAACGGGAAGTGTGAAACTGTAACTTTCACGTAACATCATATTCTAGAAATGATTAGAAGTCTGACTAAAGTGTTATCATTCATTTTGGTAATAACTTCAAGTGTATGATTCACAATATCTAAAGTGCAATGACATATCACTGACAATAAAAGATGATAAATGATTCAAACAAGACAAACTACATAAAGGAAAAGGCAAATCAAACATCATGTTCATAAGTTGGTTAATTACGGTTATTACACTAACTGATGTCACAACTTTGCATGCATCCAATTATATTGTATTAGATGCTATAGCCCTCCTTACATATTGTACTTAATTGGCAATGGGTTTTTTTTTCTTTCCTTAACATTTTCCTAGAATAGGCTATGTTATAGACTACACAGTGCCAACACACACACCTAGCGGGTCACAGGTAAGCCCACTTCTGCCTTACACACACACACACACACACACAGCTCTCTCCCCTCAGTTCTCTCCTTCAGTAGCTCATGGCGACTTGTCCTTTCTTCCTCTCTTCACTTCAACGTGTCCTCAGTGAAAAGTGGCCCAGGTTACTTTGGCCAGTTGATAGTATCTTGAGCGCATTTATAGGTAGTATCTCAGAAAACTACGTTCTCCCCAAAATGCGTCAACTCGAAAATTAAAGTAAACCTGCTATGCCTGGTGAACTGCTCCATAAGTTGTGAATCCATCGATTTAGCAGATTTTAATACAAGCAAATAGTAAACATGTTTTCCCCCACCAGTAATGTAGTTCCCCCCTTGGGTCAGTCAGTGACGACAATTTCAATGTGGTAATAATAACTTTATTACTTTAATGCAGGATGTAGAAATTGTTCTACAATACCTCCATGATTTCCCCACAAGTGATTGAATATTACATTTTGTAATGTAGGCTGACAGAATAATTTTTTTCTCCTGTAGTACAGGGAAGTCGTCATCGATTGAATTAGCATTCACAGCATGATCTTTCCATTTGTAGGGAAGTAGCTATAAACAAGCCTAACATTAGCTTTACTCCTAAAGCCAGCAGCCAGCCAACAAGTTGTTGTTTTCCCTGGTTACTGTCATCCTTTTGCCTGTGCTAGCACAGTGTACTGCTGAGATATATGTGATAAATCGAAACTAGCGCCGTCATCCCAACTCTCAGGTCAGACAGGTGTATGAGCACTGGGAAACAACTCCACAGGGTCGGTGGCGGCAGCTCAGAAGATGCTTTACCATCACAGAAGCTAGCAGAGAGGAATAGCCCCATGGATGGAATATCAGCTATTTTTCTTACAGATCCATGGGACAAAACTGGACTTGGTTATTATAGCTGGAATTAATGTCTTTGCTTTGGAGGTAAGAGTTGTATAATAAGCTAATGTAATGACCCTCACTTAACAAGAGCCTGACAGAATAATTGTAACGTCAGGTGACTTTTGTTGGGAAACTTCTGACACACGATGTCTGTCTTTTTCGGCAGGCATTGAATAACATTAGTAGAGGAGAGTTACCTCCATTTTCATAGTCGGAATAACGTTTTAATAGATACATTTGCATATGTACAACATCATTTTTAAACTCCGAAATAATTGTCAATTTCTCCCATCAGTAGAAATGTGTCCATCCGGTTCCTATACCCTCTTTTGTAGGAGTAATAATTTCACCCTGTTGATATATGAGGCATGAGGTTGCTGGGTCAGACTGCCCCCTAGCAGCTCAAAGTCAACATTACAGTGTGATGCACGAATGAACAAGCACATGGGGATAGATTTGGTTAACTGACAAATTATCAGTTAACCGTGAATAACAGGTAAATGAGGGTAGGTAAATGAGGGTCGGTGTGCAGCCCTGTTCTGAATGAATTTCCAAATGATTCTAGGCAACTTTCTCGCGTGTACGTTAACTAGCACTATTGAATCACAAGTATTTATTAAATTTACCCATTTTGTCACTCAGATGTATATCAAACCTCTGAGTGCTATACCTCATTCCATTCAGAAAAATGAGGACTTTCCAGTCAATATAATCTCACAAGCAAGAGGACATATCTGAGAGCATGGCAGATTTGAATAAAGAAGTACATGGGCTTTACTGATTTGGGAGGCTTCCTGCAGCAACTTCTAGGTCCACGCAGTACAGCATGACTGATGAGTTATCCTATGAGTTCAATCGCCAGTGGACATTTATTTATTTATTTATTTATTTTTTAAATTGGTAACATTACAGAGCTTATTGGTAGGAGAAGAAACTATCATCCCAGCTTCATGTCTTGATTGGCTCTGCTATATTTTTTCCATCACAAAAAGAAGACAACGGGCCTCTTTTTATCTGTATGCAACAGAGCATTCATAGCAGTCCATTTCATATTCATTTTGAAGATATACCTGTAGTTGCTCCATTTCACCTGCCAAATTTCTAGCTCAAGTTGAAATAAAGTCCAACTTTGCAGTTGCCACAAACGTAGAGGAAAAACCCCCCTTGGGCCTGATGCATTAGTCTTATATTATAACATCATACACATTTCAGGAATGCACTAGCTACCACAGGTGGCCCTGCCTTGCGCAAACACCAAAGAGGTTAGATATTAGTTAAAGCTATATTCCTCTTACATTATGTCTCAGGAAATTATATTGATCACCAATGCCTTGGCTTTAGCTTAGCTTAACTTTTGAGGTGCTACTGGATGCTTGCTGGTACCTACAACTTCTCCAGCACTGGCACAAAGTGCGTAGATAGGTCTGGCTTTGTGAGACTAACAACTAACAGGCTGTGAAATTCTGTAACATAAGCACACACATTCACAAAGGAATATAAATTAATCGTCAAATTAGTTAAATGACTTACCTTGCTAAATGGGCAATCCTCGAAACAGAACGTGTATGTAATCCAAATGCCTTGGCAATCTCTTCAGCAAACGCACACAACTGGTAGTTTTTCTTTCACAATACCCCACACATTTGGCCCTACACTCTGCAGTGCAATAGGCCCTTCCTCTTGCCCGCAACATTGTCGAATCAAATTTCTCGGACAACAACTTCTCCAACTTCAATGTGCCTCTATGAGAAGCTTGATGCTCTGATTTCTAGCTTAGGGAGACAGTCGTCTATGTTTATAGATATTGACTTAACTGTCCAATATCATTAGAATACCACAATGTAAATTCTGTTTTATGGTGGATTTTCCCTTTAAATTAAAAGCACTCATCAATGGCACACGTCATTTGTGCGACAGTGTTTCCACGGCCTGGCCCTTCTCTCACCTTCTTGCCGTCCTCTCTCTCCAGGTGGAGATAGTACGTGGGGTACATGCCTCTGTCCATGCCCTTTTTGTCCCTGGTGATTCTGCACTTCACTCTCACCCCCTGGGGTGCAGGGCGCAGTGTAAACTCTTCCAGGTCATCTACATCAATGGCAGGTTCACTGACGGGTGGGGTGGATGCGGAGGCTGCCTCCTGTGGGAGAAGACCACCCACACAATACTCAAAAATTATGAGGCGACTGATGAGTGGTGAGCGACGCATTAGATTTACCTTTCATTAGAAAAGGCTAATGAGTCTGAACATCCGAACATCCACGGGGAGTGAAATAGAACTAGCACACTAACTGAAACCAGGACAAAGGGGTGACACATCAGCTTCAGATTGAATTGAGATACGAGATTAACACCATATGGAATGAAAAACCATGGCCATTGCAATCACAATAGCCCATGGGACAAGGCCAGAAATTTGAGTAATCGGTACCACTGAAGGTGGCAAATTCTAGTCAAGTATTTTGAAAAGGTGCATGTCTGTAGATAATATATTGATATGATAACCATCACTGAGTGGTACTGTTGTCATAATTTTAAGCCTATGAAGATACCCACCCTCCATAATAATCTATAGGCAAGATCAGATATTGGTACCACCTAAACTGTGGTAAAATGTTTGGGTCTGCAAGTAAGAAGACCCACAGCTCATTAGCCTGCTGACCCATATGGAATATTTATGACAATGTAGTCCGTAGAAAAATTCTTACTTAAAGTAAAATTTAATTGTATCTGCCACTTTGTTAGAGAAAGTAATACTGGCAGTGGCTTTGGGACTATAGAAAGCCAATGTGAAAGCTATACACCTAATCCATCCCACACAAAGTTGTCAGACCTTTTATAGGTTGTTAACCCCTGCTGTAGACCATTTTAATGACATTGTCAAAGAATGTGCAAGTAATTCAAACATTCAAATCTATATAATGAGGAGACAGAGCACTGTGGTAGTTTTGAGAAATCCATTACAAAAAGATGGCAGCAACAATGAAACTACTTGCTACAAAAATATTTGTGTTAAGTGAAATGATAATTTACTGCATCTTGAGGTGAAATGTGAGTTTTAAAGATGTTTAAAATGAATTACAATCTCTGCTAAAAGGCTGAGAATTTCACAGTGAGTGGTTGCCACAGTAACCAAAGACTCTGTGGCAGATGACATATGCATAGAGGCTGGTCTTAGTGGAAAAAAGGCATTTTTCTATCACAAAATTGTCATTTTTGACCTAATTAACCATTCTGTGTTGTCAGTAATGTAGTGTCCCTCAGTAAGAAGGCTACGAGACATTAGCTAGTTTCACTAACCTTTTTATTACCGACAATACACAGGCTACTGAAAGCTGTAGCCAACGCCAAAACAACAAACCTGTCTGCTTAGCTGAGTGCACTCTCTCCAGCAATGCTTAGCTCCTGGTTCTCAAGTTAGTAAAAAAACTCTATATAAACAGGAACAACACAAACATCCCCCCAACTCTCTACCAATCACAGGTATGCTATCTCACCCAAATCACTGTCATAGGTAGCTGAAATGACTGAAAGACTTCACATAAGACATGTTCACTGACATCCTTGAAATCTCAGTAACTACAATAAAAGTCCTTTCTACCTTAACTGAACTCCTATCACAGTGACACTCATAACATAACAGTTAAATACGAACATATCACCCAGTCTCTTACACTACCTCCTCCCTTCTCAAAGTCCCTTGCCCCCGAGAGGGCAAACAAAGTCTCTCAGATGGCCGTGGGGTCTGAGGTGTCACCGAGGCTGTGTCCATCCTGGGGTAGGAGGGGAAAGGGCTGCAGTGGGGCCAGGGCAATGGGTCAGGGAGGTGGAAACAGGGCAAAGAGGAAAAGGACCAGTTTGCGTGGGGCGGGGTGAGGCACTCGGGTCATTGGAGGGGGCTTGGCGGGGGGTCGGGGTAGTGTGCGGGGTTCCTCATGTCCCACTTCCTGGTCCCGGTGGAGTGGCCGTGCCCTGGTAGGGGGCCAGCCTATCCCAACGCAGGGTGACTTTTCTTCCTCTTGGTGGCAGCTGGACTCTGTAGACGACCTCACCTAGCCTTTCCATGATCCTGCAAGGTCCCACCCATTCAGGGTCCAGCTTCAGGGACCAGCCCTTCTTCCTCTGAGGGTTATACACCCAGACCAACTCTTCGACTTCAAAATGGCATCCTCTGGCATGCACGTCGTAGTTCCTCTTCTGTCTGGTCTCTGGCAAGCTCGTGAGCAGACACAAGTGCTCCTGGAATTTCCTGGCATAGTCGGGTCCCAGAGGGTCCACAGGGGTGTCGGGAGGTTTGCCCACCATCATCTCAGCTGGGGTCTGGATCTCCCTGCCTAACATGAGAAGGGCAGTGGAGCAGGCAGTGGAATCCTGGGCAGCAGACCGGGTTGCCATTAGCACGAGGGGGACATGGGTATCCCAGTCCCGTTGGTGTTTAGCCATCACTATGGCCAGCTGTTGTGCAGTTAAATCTCTCAACCAATCCATCACTCTGAGGGTGGAGTGGAGTAGTGCGGGTCTTGTGGGAGCCCAGTTTATCACACATGGCTGCAAACACACGGGACTCAAAGTTCCTGCCCTGGTCAATGTGAATGACTTCGGTGCTGCATTACCACGCATATGAGCACTGATCTGATATCAAGATCCTCTTCCTGTTTCTGCTCCCACTCTGCCGCATCCACAGCTGTTAGTCCCTGGCTGGCTGATGGTCACTTTGAGCCCAACACTGTACATTTCACCTCAGGTTGTAGCCACTCGCCCTCCTGTGCCTCTCACGTCTTTGCAGGAGCAGCGGGAAAGTGCGTCAGCATTTTCATGTTGTGCACCTGGTTTGCGGACCACAGTGAAGTCATATGCCTGTAGCTCCTCGATCCAGCATGCCAGCTGGTCCTCTGACTCTCTGAAAGACATGAGCCACTGCAAAGCTGAGTAGACTGACCGTGAAGTGGAGGCGCCCGAGGTCATATTTAAAGTGCCGGATAGCGCCGACCATGGCAAGCAGCTCCCGCCTGGTGACACAGTAGCGACGTTCAGCCATGTTGAATGTCCTGCTGTGGTATGCCACCACTCTTCTCCCCTCCAGGCCTCACCTGCGTCAGCACAGCGCCTGAGCCGACATTGCTGGCATCAGTGTCAAGGATGAAAGGAAGGGTGCGTTCAGGCGGGGAAAGAACCAGGGCCTCCACGAGGGCCCTTTGTAGTGACGTGAATGCTGCATGGCACTCCTCTGTCCACAAGAATGCCTCCCCTTTTTGCAGCAGATGTAATAGGGGCGTAGCTATGCAGGAGAACCCTCTCATGAACCTCCTATGGTACGAGCTCAGGCCCAGGAAGCTCTTCAGGTCCTGCACAAAGCTGGGGGTGGGCCAGTCCTTCACAGTCCTTCTCATCCAAGATGCTGAGACCCCCATCTCCAAGCCTGTGGCCCAGAAACATGACCTTGCATCTCATAAAGCAGCATTTCTGTGGGTGCAGTTTCAGTCCCGCAGCTGCCACCCTCTCCAGCACACGCCTGAGAGCTCTGAGAGCTCTGAGAGCTGACTCAAAGGACTCACCATGAACAATGATGTCACTGGCATCCTCCTGGGGAATCCAGCGAGTGCCTTGTCCATCAGTCTCTCAAACGTAGCGGGGGCGTTGCAGAGGCCGAATGGAAGGACCTTAAATTGCCACAAGTCCCTGGTGGTGATGAAGGCAGTTTTGGGTCTAGCCTCAGGAGTGAGGGGGGCCTGCTAGTATTTTTTTTTATTTATTTGACCTTTATTTAACCAGATAGATCAGTTGAGAACCAGTTCTCATTTACAATGATGATCTGGCCACTGCGCAGGTCCAGGGAGGAGAACCAGGCAGAACCTGCCACTGTGTCAAGGGCCTCATCAATCCACAGGACCTTTTTGGTCTCCTGAAGTCCACGCAGAACCGTTCCTCATCCTTCAGCTTTATTTGGGACCAGGATGACTGGGGAGGCCCAGGAACTGGTGGAGGGCTCAATGTCCAGCCTGTTGCATCTCTAGCAGGGCTTTGTCTGCCGCTGCCTGCCTGGCCAGGGGAAGGAGCCGACATCTCATCCTGATGGGTGGTGCATCTCCAGTGTCAATGTTGTGCTGGATGAGGTCTGTCCGGCCCACACTGTCACTGAAAAAACAGTTCTTGAACTCCAGCAGGAGCTGCCACAGCAGACCCTGTTCACTGGGAGTCATTCCATCTCATTTCTTCTGCCAGACCTCCCTGACAGCCACGACTCTCTCCCCCCTATCAGGCAGTGTGATGGGTATGGGTGTAGACCAGTGGCAGGTAAGGTAGAAGGTGGTGTAGTTGGCTCGTGGCAGGAGGTGCAGTAGGTGGCCATGGCGGTTGTTGTCTCAGCTGCCGGCACTGCAATGATGTAGGTCACATTGCAGCCCGGCTGGGGCAGCCACCTAGAAATCTGGATGACATGTCCATCTGGAAAAGTAAGAGTTCTTCTCCTTGTGTTAATGACAGTCCAATGCCCTGAGAACATCCAGTCCCAGTATACAGTCCTCCAGGGTAACAACCCACACCGGGCAGTGAACAGACTTCTTTCCCACTCCCAGAGTCACTAATGCCTCCCCACCATGGGAGCCCGCTCTCCGGTGACTGTCTCAAGTTTCACTATGGTGAGGAAAACAGTCGTTCTATTTTTCACCACATCAGGTGTCACCAGGGTTGCTGAAGAACCTGTGTCCACCAGTGCAGCACAGAGCAGCATGTCCCCTCAATAGTCACTGGGGCATACCAGCAATCTCCTACCCAGGTTGGCCCAACACCACAAGTCTCCCCTCTTGGTTGAACTGTGGTGCTTCTTCGCCTGGACAGAGTTGGGACATAGTCCCAGGAGTCCTGTAGCTTTCAGCTGCAGTTTGGAGTGAAGCAGGCTAGCCACTGAGCATAGCCCAAACTGCCTCTTTAGAGCTCCAGCCAAAGCGTCATAGTCTCTCCTATCATCAGGGCTTATTAGCAGCCGGCTTGACAAAGCATTCCCAGTAAGGCATATTGCTGGCTGGAGGACTTCCTCTTCAGTAGACCACTTACCTGCATGGGCTAGCAATTCATATTGTGCATGAAATGCTTCCCAGTTAGCTTTGCTGTCATATCTGGGAGTTTTCATTGAGGACGGGAGAGCTTCTCCACGCAGCTCAGCATAATCTTGGCTGCCGCTGTTTTTTCACAGGTGGCATGTTCATAGCAGTCTTTCTTTCTGGTTCTGCTGTACTTACGCTCCAGTTTTGCTGAGAGAATGTAATGTAGGTGACAGACAATATTTTGAGAAATTATTATCTTGCAATGTTTTAAGCTGTTGCAATGTTTTTCAGACTGTCTTTTTTCTTCTTCTTTGCCATGTTAATGAAATCCCACTGAGCGCCCCCTTAGCTAAACTATGATTTAGCAAAGGAAATGGCTTTCAACAGAAACCAGCTGCTCGGCTTAGACAAGCAAAGGCAGAGAGTGGTGATAATAGTAAAATAAAAAAAAGACAAATAAAATGAGTCTGTAACATTTTGCATCTTTGCATACTTTTCTATCTGCCTCTGGCCAGCTCTGCTTCCCTTAGGTCATCCAGGTTCATGGCGTGATCTCTGAAAGGGTCTATATGTGTACTTTTAGACACATTACAAGGCCTGCAATGGTATGCTTTGCCCATTTGACACTGCATGCTGTCTGTCTTTCATCTAGCCATAAACAGTTGTCACTTCCTCTCAAGTTCCTAGAAGCACACAGAAAAAGACATGGCAGAGCCTTTTTATGGACTCAGTGTTCCTTTGGGATAAGTCAAATTCCTTGTATGTGTCATACTTGGCAATAAAGCTGATTCTGATCTCCAACCTATGGGATATAATCTACAACATAGGGGAAATAATCTACAACCTATGGGATATAATCTACAACCTAAATTCTAACAAGACAGCAGACAATTGCATGAATCCTAAACCAAACACCTGGAGCACAGATGTAGAGTAGCCATTTGTTTTTTGTTTTTACGGAATCTTTTAAGCATTGTTCACATAGCTGTTAAAGAGTAAAGCATATTGCACCATATGTAATACATGAATACTATGATGGTTTATTACATTAAGTCATGAAAAAGATGAAACTATTAGATTGCATTACATTACATGACATGAGATTCCAAATGAGGGATTATTTGATACACACTTTGTCTTGATCCATGCTAAATAGCTTGTGTACAACAAAGACACATCATCCATAGAGCGTAGAGCATCATCCCAGCTACAGTACCCACCTTGCATGACTTCTTGCTGGTTGCAGAGCCTGGTCGAGTGTTGCTGTTGAGCTGGGAGGAACTGGAGCTGACTTCATCTTCATCATCCTCTTCTTCATCAAAATTCATACTGCTAGAAATACCTACGCAAGCAAAAAGAGAGAACTGTTACTGGAATGTAATTTTCTCCTGCTGCTAGTTGGTTTATGTAGAGCATCATAAAATAACTGATTTGCTGCACTTAAGAGTCTGCTCTGTATTCTGAGCACATTCTCAGTCTCCATAACATCTCAAACTATGTCACTATGTGCCCTGTGCACTCTCCAAGATAACAAAGCTGAACATCAAGAGTGATGTCACATGTTACTTATTAATTTACTGCACTATAACATAGCACTGAGCTAAGGTTGCATCACATTTTGACAGTGATATACAGTAAGCAGTAGCCCCAAGCGATGGGGAGAGTATCACATAATTGAATGGAGCTGGGGTGAACCTGTAGAATTGGCAGTTGATTGTTGCGTGCAAGGTGCTATGCAGGAGGGGCCAGAGAGCATTTGAAGATGACAACAGTATGCGTCTTGGGATCCCCTCTTTTGTTTTGGTTTTGGACTGGGTTTCTATTTTGATATTGCCATGAAAGAACATCAACCACCCTTTAACTTGAACGCTACCAACCACATCAGGGCTGGTAGTTCACAGTAGCATTGATGGAGCTGGCCAAGCGTCCATGAGAGTGTGACGAGACACCAGTAACTCCATGTCTCCATTAGGGTGGTTTAGATTCACACTCGGAAGGTTTAGTATCATGTGCTAGTCAAACATGTAGGTTTCAGTTCAATGTTACAATTTTAGACGTCCTGGTTAGCATCAGCAACCCTAGCTTGATTATTATATTACCCCTGGACAAGTTTATGATTATGTTGACAGTGGCCTGGGTCGATAAAGTAGTCCAGGACAAACCTTTTGGGGGCTAGAGCATAGCATATAGATTAGCTTTGAGAAGTTTTTGTTTGTGAAAGAAAAGCACTGGAGTCGACTTCGGCTTGCCAAAAAGTTGCCAATGTAGTCTTAGCAGGCACTAGCTCAGAGCAGAGCTAGTGGGCCGTATGACTTGGGAGAAAATAGCTGCTTGTGCTTAGTATCTTCATCCAAACATACATTTCTTTGCAGGAAATGTAATGTTAGTCATAGATGAGTTGTCAGTATAATGCTAGTGGGGTGGTTGGTGTTTAACATGTTAACTGGCCTAGTTTGTTCGATAGTGGCTCTTTTGGATGTTAGCTATGGGACTAGCTTACAGTTTGGCGTGCATTCAGTGTTCCTGAGTGTGCATTCAGGCCAGTGTGCTCATGTTGGCTTGGTTTGTTTGAGAGAGTTTTGGAATTTTAGCATGAATGCTTTTGGTTTATCGCCTGACCATTGCCAAGGACAGAAATGGTTGTGGGTGGCGGTTGTGTCGTACATTATTTTGTTTTGTCAAACTCTGTTGTGGTCTATACTAGCTTGGTGTGGAGAGAGTTGCGGTTTATCACCTGGTAATTGCCTGTGGTATGGAATGGTGGTGGTTATATTGTGCATTATTTTGTTGTGCCAAAATCTGATGTGCTGCTGGGGAGTTGTAGTTTGGGGTTAGCTCTTAGCCTGTGAATAGCTCAAAAGTTAGCTCAGTGTATTTGTGCTCTAGTTAGAGACTTTTGTGATAGAGCTATTGACAGTGTCATAACTATGGTAGGTGTTAACTTTTGGTGAACTGGTATTGTTCCTGTTAGCTGTGTTTGACTAGGTTTTGGGTGTGGTCACTTGACACTAGCATGCGTGGTGCCTAGTTACTTAATGACAATGGCTTCATTCAATGTAGAGGAGTGATGTGGAGCATAGTGATCTGTGAAAGCGCAAGAAAGACCAACATTTGGCAGTAGCAGTGGATCCCCAGCTTAACAAGTTGGACTTCTGATGTTATTAAGTGTCTGCCATTGAAGCCAGAGGTTGCACCCAGCGTTGAATGATTCAGTAGTTATGAGAAGGACAGAGAGGTGGTGCCCACCTGTACAGCCTCAGTGGCCGACCTCATAGACTTGTGTTCTCCATGGTGAGATTATTTGCCATTACTGTCATGAGACAGGACATGTGAAGTATAGTTGAACCCGTTCTTCAAAAAAGAAGATAGCCAGAGCTGAGGACAGTAATGCAGTGCCATGTACTCAGAGGAGTCTGAACACAAAGATGGATAGTATGCAGCCTGCGAGGGAGGAGAGCTCTGGGATGTCTGAAGGTTTCCTGTCATTAGGTGATAAGAGTGCTCCCTGTGACAATTCTTAAGGATAAAGAATCAGTGGATGTTGCTGACTATAATGAGTGATTTGCCAGAGACGGCTCTAATAGGATCCATTGTGTAGTCTGCAGTTGGGAAATGAGTTGGGGTGAATGTGGTGGTCACCCCAGTTGAAACCATGGTGCCCTGTGAAACTAAAGAAACAGGAGCTTGAGAGGGGGTATCCAGAGGCTGTCCTAGCAGGTGTTGTCGCCAGTTCTCAGCTGAGGGTGGAGCAGAATGAGACGATTATGAAGAGTAGTGTGGGAGAGTAAGTAGGACAATACATCACAGGTGGAATTAGCAAATAGGTCATTTCATGAATTGTGTGAAGTTATGTAACAAAAAAGAGAAAAGAGAATGATCTAATTTCATACATTGAAGTTCTATGGTACCAAAGTATCCCAGCTAACTTTATGGATAGCATTACCCTGGCAGTTTGTCAGTGTAATTGTTTATCTGCATTGGAGAATGAATGCCCACATCAAAGTTATAATGGATCTCCCTCTGGCTTTCTTGTAGCCCAGCGAAGTAAGTTAGCTAACACAGGAGTGTGGTTATAGTTATTGACTCCTAGGTGGTTAGCCATGACACTGACGTGGTGGAGCAGAATGGAAATTTGACACTAATCTCCATTATGGAGGTGTCAGTAACTCTGGAAGAGAGTGCCGATATGACAGACAAATTCTACATGCAGAATTAAATGCCTGTCTGGGTTTTAAAGAGACCTTTCCCACCAGATGGACCAGCCACTGAGAGGTTAAGCGTTGTTGAGCAGGTTGTGTCACCGCAGCATGACAGAGAGGAGGTGCTCCGTTTAGGAAAGGCGCGGTGCCAGGATCGGTCAATGGAAGAGCCGGTTGCATGTGTCACTGTAGAACCGGTGGTGACAAAAAAAGCGCTTGCATGTTTGATGAAGGACCAACAGATGCTCAGATGAGAAACCCAGAGAATGGAATGAAGTTTTGTGTGGTCTGAAGCTTGTGAGCAGCCTTTAGATAGCATGAAGCCCATACTGTCCAGTGAGTCGACGTTGCTTGCACTAGACCTCAGTGCTCCTTTAGAGAACAGCAGTGGATGCTTGTGATGTTGGAGTTGTTGCAGAACTATTGGAGGCTGATAAGCCTGAGTTGATACGTCTGTGGCCTATCCTTTGGAGAAAGTGCATCGTCATCAACATGCTCATTCAACAGTTGAGAAAGAGGCTGTGGCACTTGTGCTAGAGGTTGAGAATTTCAAAGTGTGTGTCTCATTGATGTGATAGTGGATGAGAATCACCAGCGCCTGACCTTGTTAACAAAGTTTGAGACATCTGGTCAGTGGGTGCTCAGATGGAGATTTGGGCAACAACCTTACAGTTGTGGTTTTGGGAAGATGCCACGTTGAGGCCGATTCCATGCTAAGGTTGCCAGCAGTAGGTGTAACGTGACAGTTTAGTGGAGAGCAGGACCCACCAGTCTCCTACAAGAATAGTGGCCATTTCCCTCATAGTGAGTGAGAAGGAGGATTTGTGAAAATGAGGTTGACAAAATGTAGAAACGTTTGGGAAAAATTAGAAAAGAGAAAAAATTATAATAAAATGGTGCATGTAGTTTCAGTAGTTTACTGAACAATTTGGTGAATATTTTTTTATATATATATACAAATTGTTATTCAATATTTCTAAGGGCTTAAAATACATGTGTAGGGGATCTTTAAAATTTAATTATTCTCCTCCTCAGTCCTTGGTTAACTTGGCCTACTTTTAACCCTCTGAAAATGATGGTGGATCATCTGTCATGAACATGTCTTTTGCAGGCCGTAGCTGGCTCAGTTTCTAAGCTAGCACAAAGAAAGCGGTTACCAGGAAAGGGGTAAAATATCGCTCGCAAGTTGTTCTTTCATTACTGCAACACCTCCAATCTCTACAGTGTGAATATAGGACAACCTCAGTTTTTCAGGTGTAATTTGAATGAAAAAATGTTGTCTTATATTTGGGCCAATACAGTAATTATATTACCCCTAGACAAGTTTATGATTATTTCGATGAGTCAGAGGCCTGTGTTGTAACAAAGTCCGCAGTATATATCCATGAATCAAAGACCCATTAACCCAGACAGAACATTTATAAATCCAATCCCTTTGCATGACTACTCAGCCACTGTTGCTTTTATTAATCTGAACTGTTGATGTTTTTGGTAAAGTATTAATTTGCTGTTTTGCATTAGAGGCATAGTGTTACTGTTAAATATAATTCGTTTTGCATTTGATTGAATGGTGGAATTGCAGTTCACTCCAGCCTGACTTGCAGACCATAAGGCCATGACAGCACTTTATTTATTGTTTTAAAGAGCTGTATCTATGGACTAACTATGGGGTACTTTTGGCTTATGCAGAAAAACTATATGGTAAATCTGGCTTATAACAAACAAATGGTAATTGGGAACAACATGTACTACCTCTACACACCAGTCAAATTGGCAACAGGTGTGAATGAGATCTACATGTTGTGTAGCTACAGGTATTGTACATATACACCAATGATACCTTTCTTGAGCATGGTGACCCGCAGGTCCTGTTTGCTGTGCGGCTGAGTGCAGCTCATCATGACAGGGTCTCCCTCGCCCTCCTCTGTGGCCCAATGACCCACCGTCAAGACCTGGATCTGACCATCCTCCTGTAGGGCTACTGGACCATCGTTCCCTGCTGAGCCACAATGCCACAACCACATACCCATCAGGCTACTACTGAATGCTAGCATAGTTCCACAACTATCACTCATTAACATTCACAGGCACAGTGTCTTGTGTTTATAGAAATGCAAATATGAAACACACCAGAGTGAAACAAAGACCATGGTGACCATCTAAAATATACAAAATTATATTTATGTAGTTTACAACTGGGGCTAACACCTGCATCAATGTAATGGCTTCTGAATGGTATTCAATCCCTGTGAAAGGATACGTGGGTATATGTACTCTGCTCCGTTTTTGTTTTCAAGTTTTTCAGTCACCCTCCTGTTTCTTTGTCATTCAATTAGCCTCCATAACAGGGCAGAACATAATGTCCCTGCTGCTACTGTCGCAAGCACTAAAGCACAAGATTACTGGATGGCTGGAGTGGTCAGGTCATTATAGCTTCAAAGCCAGTGACATGTTTTTTTTCTCCGTCTCTCTCTCTCTCTCTCTCTCTCTCTCTCTCTCTCTCTCCTTCTCTCACATACAATACAAGCAATCAGAGTGAGATAGGCGTGATAAAATCATGGCTGGTAACATTCTGAAAGAACATTGCATGCCCCCAAAGTGCGTTAGACTCTTGTCTTCTTCTATAGTCTGAGTATACATAAGAATTACTGTTATGATACAAGAGGCAATTGGTGCCTTTTGTTCCGTTGATGTTATTAACGCACCATGCGGTCTAGTTTCAGAGGGCTTGTGTGTGCATACAGTACATGTGTGTGTGTGTGTGTGTGTGTGTGTGACATTCAGCAGTCCCATCAGTGCCGACTGGTACCTCTGACCTGATAACTCTCTTACCCTCAGGGAATCCTATTAAGTAAATTGAGGGAGGGAAGAGGCAAAGACATTGAACAGATGAGCTTGGATTAGAATAGTTGGAATAATAAGAACGCATGCATCCCATGACAACAATTGGAAATGAAAACATTATTTTTACTGAAAATGAATGAGTAAATGATCTGTACTGAGACATGTTTGGTATCATTAGAGACTTAGAAGTAGTGTCACTCAATACCTTTGCATACTGGTTCCTTCTATTCTGTATAGATTATTCACAGTAAGTATTTCATGACCATGCTCAATTACAGAGAGACTGAAATTGGTGAAAGCAGGTAAGGTGAAAGAGAAATCAAACAGCTGTAGTTGGAGAGGAGTTGCACTGATATGCACACAGTTTCAGCTCTTCCATTTGCGTTTGTGGAACTAATTTATGACATCTGTATCAGGGCCAAAGAGTATTTCAACAGGCTGTGATGTGTTGGCTTGGAAGCCTGACATAGCTCACTCCTCCTACTGTATATCATTGCACCCTTCTGAATTCTGACAGATAAGCACCATAATGAAGGTGTAGAAGCTACAAAAGGGCAGTCTCATTAGCTGTGAGGTGACATCCTTGGTGCTACTAGAGATGTGGCATGGAAACATGGGCTGTCAGACCCCAAACCAGTCTGGGGATGCTTGACTGACAGTTGGAAATAGAAAATCAGGATAAGAACTCAAGCTTTTTCATGTCCCATCTAAAGATGTCTCTGATAGGGTTTTCAATATGAACACCCAAGTCAAGCCAGAAGGAGCAATGTTGAGTGACAAAAACCACATTATACAACATTGTGTTCCAAACATGCATTGTGATTGGACGAGAGACATTCCTTGAGTGCTTATGGCCACCATATACATCAGACCGGCATTGTGTCATCAGCACTACTGATCACTAAGCTTCTTTTTGGGGGAGAGCAACTTGTGAAGTAAACAGGGTAGGCAGCATTTCTTCATAATTTACAATTTTAGGACAAAACAAACAGATGTAAATCATGCCACAGACTATCAAGTCCCAGAAATAGTAATTACCTCTTAGTGTGAGGTCACCTGGATATTCATAAGCATAATATTAAATGTCCAGGTAGGGAAATGGGGAGATCTCCTGCCACTGAATGGAGAATAGACCATAGAGGAAGAGGCATGACTAAAGACGAATCAAACGTAAGGTTTCAAAATAGCGCAAATGGTCAATGGCAGCCAATGTTGGAAAGCAATTACTTGACAGAATGTAATGCATTAACAAAACAAATGTTTCAAACAATGCAAGCATCCAAACTTCATTCTATTCTCCTTTTTATATGGGCCAAATACAATAGTGATCTATAGGAATGGCGTCTGTTTTCCACCAAATGTAGGCATCACCACGAGTAGAGCCAAAGTACCCGCATGTGCCGGTCTGATGTATAGGAACTGGTACTTGGCATTGCTTATAGCAACAGTTGTTGGTGGAGCACCAACAATAACAATAACATACTCAAGGCCATGCTATATGATGGTTTATTGGTAAGATAAACAACCACAGCACACCAATGCCAATAACCACAATATAGCATGACCTCGAGTATGTTATTGCTTAATTGTATTCTCGCAAACCTCATATCCAAAAGAATGCATGCAATGAGTTTCGGAACCGCTGGTGTACCCATGGTGTAAAGCAGTAATCACATTTACAATCTGAAGCAGTACACATTTCTCTATTGTTTCCTATGGGTTCACATTTGGACCTGGGAGCATTTGGTATACAACATGCAGTATATGAAATGTAACTTAAACATGCAATGTTTCACACTTTGACTGGCTTTTCTATGGTAGCAATGTGACAACCTGTTAACTGTAGGTAGCACTCCGCAACAGTGCAGCTGGTGTTTTCAAAGCCTCCAATCTGATCACCATCTAATGGTCTGTTCGGTACCGTTTTTCAGTCCGGCACACATGTGCTACAGCACCGCCAAGGCCAGCTCAGAGAGTGGAGCGGCATTCCCCTCTCCACTAACCCCACAGGTGATGAAGAGGAGGGTTAGCAAATGGTCTCTGTCACATCAGCCCTTGGGCAAACATGTTTTAGAGGCCGCTAACTCATCCATGCTTATGAGTCTAGGCAGCAGTGCTCCATTTACATCTGCAGCTTGGGGAGACAGGACCATGAGCACGGTGCAGGCCGAGCGTGGCACTCCCCTTTCCACTGGGCTCCCCTTGGGCTATGCAGCAGCTTTCGGAAGCCACGCTCATAGTTAGGGCTGGGCATTGTTTGAACATTTTCAATACCAATACCGATATTGATACCATAAGCGTACTTTTTTCAAAAATTTGTGTATGGTGCACATACTAAAATGCTTGCTGGTGAGGGCAAGACTTCCAACTACTGCTCGACCACTATGGGTTTTTCAATGGCCGATGCGGATACTGATATTTAGAGAGCAGGGCAGCCGATGGTCGATTTATTTTTTTTGCATCTGAAAAAATACAACAATTTAATAATAACAAATGAGATTCAAAATTGCTGAAGTTAAGTTAGCTATATTAGCAAGCTAGCTTAGCTGGTTAATGACATCTAGGTTTTCACTTGCCATCATTAGCCTAAATAAACATGGGGTTAGCTTAAATTTAGCCTGACAAACTATTGCTAACCTTTGAATATAATATATTGCAATATTTTTTCCCTTCAAAATATCTTTAAACTTAAGCCGGGTAAGCTAGGATGAAGTGATTATGAATGGATTCCTTCTGAATCTCTAGTTTCACATTATACCCACTTTCATATGACCATTTCCACTCTAGCATTAAAATTTAGCTCACTGGACCCCACAGAAGATGGTAACGTTAGTGGGCCGATGTCAAAATTAATAATATTTTCAAAACGGCCAATATCAGCCCAATATATCTTAATATTGGTTGACCACTACATGCAGCTCCAAAGCTAAGTTAAAAGGCCATGCGTACCGAATTAGCTTTGCGTCGATTTGGTAATCAAGTCATGTTGGATACAATAATGCTGGTAGTGATTGGCTGTGAAAACAGCATTTTTTGAGAATTAAAGTATTAAAAATTGGTATTGTTGGTCTCAACATTTTTCAATACTAGTTAGTATTGATTTGATTTATTCAATACCTTCATGGTATTGATTTTCAATAACCAGCCCTACTCATAGTGGTGGCGAGGGCCAGATAAAATCCCAAGAAATACACCAGCAGTTACAGATACAGCCACTGATGGGGTATTTCAGGATTTGGGAGCAAGAATGCAATCTACTCTCTGAGGTGAGATGATTGCTACAGAGCAGTAACAAATTAGACAGCTGGAGACACAGTTGCCATCTCCTCGAGGAGCGGCATTGCTCTCAGTGGAGATCAAAGATCTTCGAGAAAGATCGCTCCAGTTTTTCCCGAACGAAGAAACAGCGGGTTTTACTTCCATTATTTCCCAGTTCCAAAGAAAGGCACGACAGACATGAGACCATTTCTGGATCTCAATGTCCATTCAAAATGATGTCCATCCCCCAGCTGTTGAAGTACATCAACCTAGGGGATCGGTCGGCATCAGTGGACTTGAAGGACGCATACTCCCATATTGCAGGGGGCCTCCAGCCACAGGAAATGATTGTGTTATTTCTTTCTAGGGCCCTAGAAAGGCACCCTACAGCCAAGTCAAGAGACCGACTGTGGAGACAGACTCAATGCGGTCTTCATTATGGCGAGGCTCATGGAGCCCAGACAGGAAACACCACGAGCAGCACTAGAACAAATGTGCCTGTCACAACTGTCACAGTATTGACATTCATGTGTCTCCTTGGCACAATGGCAGCTGCCCACCTGGTGGTGCGTTTGGGTCTACTTCATATGCAGCACCTCCAGTCTTGGTTTAGACAACAGAAACTGAACCTTGCATGTACTGGAGGGTAGGTCCTCATTGGGACAGGCGTTCCCATATGCACAGTATCAGCATTCATGTCAGTACGCATGGACACATCTCTATTGGGATGGAGAGGCACCTACCTCTCCTATGCTGTAGGAGGGAAACGGCCACCGCATTGCGGTTCACCTGGTGCTGCAGGAATTTCTTCCCCAAATAAAAGATGTCCTAGTCTGAACAGAAAGCAGATTGGTGATGGCATCAACCGCCACAGCGGCATTCACAGCTTGGTATGGGGGCATGATACAGCTGCTGACCGGGCCCCCTTTGCCGATCCCTCAGTTCCAGGGGCAATTTCACAAGGGGGAGGGGAGATACTACAGCTGCCCATTTTGAGGGAGCCACTCCTAGTCTTGCCCCTGAGAGGCAGATACTGAGTAGCGATGGACTCTTGGCTGGCATCATAGGCTCTATTCAGTGCGCCAGGGCTGAGTCTACTTCAAAAAAACGTTTTACAAGAGTTGTTGGATAAAGGCCACTCGCACTTGACCATTAAGGTCTACGCTTGCGTCTTCATGTCATTAAGGGTTTTGGGGAAAATCTAAGCCTTTAATCACCCGTTTAAGATAGAGTTTCAAGGAGGACAAAGATCTGTCATAAGGCAGACAGTTCCCCAATTGGATCTGTCCGTGGTACTGAAAGAATGACAGTCTCTGTTCCAGTCTATTGGGAGGTGCTGCTGAGAAGTCTGACATTGAAGACAGAGCTCCTTCTAGTGGTCACTTCTGCCAGGAGAAGTGAGTGACTTATGCACCCGGTCAGTAGCCGCTGATGGTACTATAATCAGGGATGACTTGAGTGGAGCAGTGCTGAAACTCAAGCCAGCCATGGTACCCAAGAACATCAATAGTTCTTACAGGTCAAGGGTTATTACCCTTCTTACTCCTTCCCCATAAGAATAAGGAGGACATTAAGATGAATTCACTGAGTCCAGTCTGTGCTCTGTCATGTTTAGGGATGCCATGATATGAGAATTTGATGGTATGATTATTGTCTGAGGAAATATCACGGAGAGAGCGAGAGAGAGAGAAAATAGGAAGAGAGAGAGTCTCAGCCTGTCCCATTCAATTGGGGCTGGTAGTAACATTATCACCACAAAATCAACTCAAATGCAAATGAAAGTAAACTCGCACAGAGGACTGTTCCATGGTGAGTTTAACTGTTTTGGGCCAGTAGCCTATGTTAGCAGGTTATGACAGTTCCCTCTGCTATTTTCACAGCAAGTCTCTTCTCTGCTCGTTAGCAGTAGAACTCACTCAGACTCAAATACAAACATCGTAACTCACGAGTGGAGTTTTCATTTTTGATCTATTTTATGTAAAGCTCTTTGAATTGCCTTGTGCATGAAATGTGCTCTATAAATAAACTTGCCATGCCTATGAGGAATCTTGCCCAGCCAGCCACCAGCTCTGCTTGAACTTATGCTTGCATAAGACATGAGTAGGTTGAGCGGACTATATTCTTTCAGGCTTCGCTTCACTACACTAGTTACCCATAGTGCTTGCTTTGAAGTGAAGTACTAACAATATGTAATGATAGATATGAATGTATCTCTAGTTATACAAGTTAATTCACAGCTTCAAAGCTGAAGCTGCCAAACCTACCCATCTATGTTTGCTGAACAAAGTGAGCCAGACATGGTGTGTAATACATGGCATTACATAACCTTGGGGATGTGGAATTATGGAACATTTCTGCGCCACTTATTGTATACGATTGGCTGGCTGGTGGGTAGGCCGGTGTTCAGGAGCCAATAACTGTTTGGGGATTACCTATAACGCTAGCTTTGAAGTTGTTTACTCATGTAAGTAGAGATACATTCATATCTATTGTCCTACAGTACATGCCCCATGCAGTGCATTCTGTATTATCGCCCGAATACCTTTCTTTTGGTTTGTCTTTCTGCCTTTTTATCTCAATATCTTTCTATCTGTCCATTTGCTGGGTGTTTGTCTTCATGTGACTACTTTGCTGTGTCTCTCCTTCTGCCTGCCCCTCTGACACCCTGCCTGTCTAACTGTTATTCACCTTATGTTGCTAGACAACAAGGACTAACGTGCCAATTTTGTAATTCCACCTCCCATTTGTGTGTGCCACAATATCTAAAAAGGGATAGATTAGCTAGTCTCCAAGGTCCGTCAATTTGGAATGAAAAACAGCAAGCCACTTGCTCTTTATCTTCACAGTTGTTCGTTACAAGGACAATGAACTAGCTGAGCAGTTTTGTCCATATAAATGTATTATTTATTCGGTTTGGGAATATCCACACTAGCTAGCATCTTTGCCATGAAGTTCAGCAACCGGAAATAGAATTACAACGGCAAAAGTGGGCGGGACAAAATAATGTGAATAGGCTGACCTTTGTGCTTGCCCTTCCTCTCCTTCTTAGCGCTGCCAGTCTGGGGAGTGGAGCTGCCCGATGCCTTGCCCTTTTTGGCTGAGCGAGGTGGCTGTGCATCAGCTACCACTTTCACCTCCTCCTGGTCAGCTTCTTGCACTACACATAAGAATCATGGGGGCCAACATCAGGGATAGGATTAGGAAGGGAGGGAGGACGATAAGAGAGAAAAGGAGAGCCATCAAGACATCAGACAGAAAAAATAAACAAAGTGTACAGATAAGGTTGTAGTGGAGGAAAAGCATCAGGGAATGTAAAAATAGCAAGACTAAGAATGATAGAGTAGACAAAGTGGTTGAAGAGTGCACATTGGTAGTTTTGTTTTTATGCAAAGCACCTCATAAACCTGCAATGTCACTTACTCATGGTTAGCCACTCTGTCCCTAGTGACCTGTGGGCCAGATTTAGACAGCTAGCAGTTTGCCTCTTCACAATAAAAGTTATGGAATGCGCACAGTTCATATCTAAGAACTGCTGGGATTCTACGGAGAGCAATTTGAGTACCTTTGCTGCAAGGAATTATCCATTATCAGACTTACAATTACTTGTTTTAGAATTACATATGGTCTTGTTAATAGTTATGAGAATAAAAGACAAATAAAAAAAAGTGGGGTAATTTATTTACCAAAATATTCAGTTATTTGTTATTACACCATAATTAATACATGTGGGTTTCATGAGTAAAGAGCATTCATACACAAATTTTCTGTCTTCCTTATAATGAGTACATCATTTTCTTTTGTTGTTGTAGACGTTTAATTTTTGTATTCAACCACCATCAAAGTTTCCCATGGCTGCTGTAATGTAACTTATAATGTCTCTGCTGAGCAGAGCCACAGAAAAAAATCTTAAGGCCCTTTCCAAAAAGCCATGTCATATTATTATCAACATCTGCACACCACCTCATGACTCAAAGATTATCAAATTGTAAGTCCAATTGCTTTTGTAGTAGTGGTGATGGTATTATTAAAGCAATTGTCAAAAATATATATTTTCTTCAATTCTAAAATCACTAGCAAATACCGTAGCTTGGTTCAAAATACTGAGATGCTGCTCTGGATTGAAATGAAATTCCAGATGACCCCTGATTTCTTTCCCCAGCCAGGACCAGAAAATATGGTAATTTCAGCTAGAATTTTTACCATGTTACCGCAGGGAAAATCACTGACATGATAGTTTGAGATTGGATAACTAAAGACACTTGGAGAGGGCTTCACAATGATAAACTATTCCATTTACTGGTCATAGCTACATAAACAGCCGGGGACCAGGAACTAACTATGCAATTATTCTGAAGGGCTTCAATGGGAATATTGTATCAAATACTTCATCATTGAAGGTGGAGCACATAAGCCCAGAGCAGAGAGAGGGAGAAGCAGCAGTCATTGTAATTATGATGAAAGATGGTAAACATCAGACACAAGCAGATAAACAAGGAGTAACAACAGGCATCAGCTCAGATTTTAATATTGTCACAGTACGTACAGAAAAAAATTGGTTCTTCAGTGGTTCTGTGGGGTGGGTTGGGGTGTTATATGCAAAGAGTTAATTTGCAAAAACAGATATCTCAGAAATTTAGTTTTTTTGTTGTGCATTCCAGGTAATATCAAACTGCAGTTGGATTCAGATTCAGATTTCTTTATTCGCCATATATTAATACAATAATAATGGAACTTTGTATGACATTTAAAGTGCAGATTGTTGACAATTTCTTTTTTTCCACATAGAACACAACAACACAACAACAATGAAGTGCAGGTGGACAGAACAAAACAGTGCAAAACAGTGCAATGACAAGAACATAGGAACATATACAGGAAACCGGGAATTTATATGGATGGTGGGGTATAGACCAGTCAATTTAGCCAGAGAAGGGAAGGGGGGGAGGGCGGAGAGAACGAGAGTTGTTGACCAGGCGAACAGCAGCGGGGAAAAAACTGTTCCTGTGGCGTGATTTGGCGGCCAGTGGAGTCCGCAGGCGCCTGCCATGTGGGAGGACCTGGAAAAGATGGTGCCCAGGATGGAGGGGGTCAGCCATGATATTATGAGCCCTCCTCAGAGCCCTGGTGGAGTAGAGGGACTCAAGGGAGGGGAGGGTACAGCCGATCACTCTCTCTGCCGAGCGAATCACCCGCCCCAGCTTGGTCTTGTCCTTGACTGTCGCTCCGGGGTACCAGGTGATAATGGAGAGGGTGAGGATGGACTCAATGATGGATGTGTAGAACTGGATCAACAGAGACCTAGACAGCCTGAACGACTTCAGCTGCCTAAGGAAAAACATCCTCTGCCGGGCCTTCTTTGAGAGAGCATCAATGTTGAGCTCCCATTTCAGGACCCAGGAGATAGTTGTGCCCAGGAACCGGCATGACACTGGGGCCACCAGAATGCCTCCCAACATGAGGGGGGGGGGGGCAGGCTGCATTCCGCCTGAAGTCCACCACCATCTCCACTGTCTTCTTGGCGTTGAGCTCCAGGTTGTTGCAGCAACACCAGCTCTGCAGCCGCTTGATCTCCTGTCTGTAGGCCTTCTCATCCCCCTTGGAGATGAGGCCCACCAAGGTGGTGTCGTCTGCAAATTTAAGGAGCTTGACGGATGGGTGGAGGGAGACGCAGCTGTTGGTATACAGGGAGAACAGTAGTGGAGACAGAACGCAGCCCTGCAGAGAACCGGTGCTGATGAACTTTGGGCTGGAGATGTTTTTGCCCAACTTCACCTGCTGTGACCTGTTCGTCAGGAAATCCGTAATCCATCTGCACGTGGAGTCCGGCACCTTCAGCAGGGACAGGTGGTGTTCCAGGGTGAGTGGGAGGATGGTATTAAACGCCGAGCTGAAGTCCACGTACAGGATCCTGGCGTAGTTCCCCACAGTGTCCAGGTGTTCCAGGAGCAGTGCAGAGCCATGTTCACGGCGTCGTCCGTGGATCTATTGGCCCTGTATGCGAACTGCATGGGATCCAGTAGAGGGTCCACGATGGACTTCAGGTGGGCCTGGACCAGGCGCTCGAACACCTTCATGACCACAGACGTCAGGGCGACAGGTCTGTAGTCATTTAGGCCAGAGACCTTGGCCTTCTTGGGGACGGGGATGATGGTAGAGGCCTTGAAGCACGCTGGGACCCGACACAGCTCCAGTGATGTGTTGAAGATGTTTGTGAACACCAGGGACAGCTGGTCGGTGCAGTACTTCAGGGTGGATGCTGAGACGGAATCCGGTCCGGCCGCCTTCCGAGGATTCTGGCTCTTGAACAGGCGGTTCACCTCTGACTCC
>OMKL01051569.1:1394-39685 GCA_900302295.1 Parasudis fraserbrunneri
AAATAAAAAAAAAAAAAAAAAAAAAACACACACACACACACACACACACACACACACACACACACACACACACACACACACACACACACACTACAGTACAATACAATACAATACAATACAATACAATAACACAGATACATGAATGATCAATATTGATATGTTGTGCAGCCCTAAGTGAGCAGGAGCATAAATTTACACTTATTTCCATAAAGAAACAGGAATTTCCTGTTTTAGTACCGCAAGCTCTTCAGTTAATACAAACTTGTAAAAACTGGCAGTTAATTTGCATATGCAAATCTGGTGAACAGAACATGATCCAGGGCGATGATGGTAGCAAGACTCCTTTATTGTGTTAAGCTTCCAGCAACACACAGATGAACAGACATGCTATCTCACACAGGAAACCACTAGGGCAGATTTGGAATATAATAACTTTTGCGATTTGCATGAATTTTCTTTGTGATTTAATTTCTCATTTTGATTTCAGTTAGATTTCAGAGGGGGATTTTACATTTGAATTACTTTCTATTTTTAAGAAATGTTTCCTTTTTAGTTATTTTATCCAGTTTAAGTTTTGAAATTCCCAGTCAAGACCTGACGGCATTAGTCTGAAAAAAGTAAAGCACTATGTTTTTGAAGAATTACTGTAGTCTATCAATGTATTGACACCGAGCTCTAATCAGAAGTCAATAACATAATCAATTAGAAGAATACTCTCAGTAGAGTGCAGACCTCCACCACAGCTTACCACCTCTCCACTGTCACACTCAACCTTTCTCTGGGTAGATGACAGAAACAAAAGTTGTATATTGCCAGTCTCAACAAACCCATCCACACATAATCAACTTTCCTGCCTAACTCCCCCCACTGGTTGAGTGATCATGATCTGTTTTAGGGAAAGGCAGTGATGGTGTGTAGATGAGAAGCCCAAGTGTACATACTGCTCTCTGGGAGACTTCTTCTCCAACAAGCCAGCCAATCATATCCCAGGGACTGATGCTCTAATGGGCCTTACCTTGGGTCTGAAGTCCCAGGAAGTTAACCATAACCTTCTTCTGAAAGACACACAAGAGAATATTCCTGTTTTTAACCTGGAAATCATATTGATCAGGCTCCCAAATAACCTGCAGGATTTGTACTCATACTGGACTCTCACACAATTTCCGTCAACACAATAAAACTCAGATTAGTATATCAAACAGACATTCACAGCTTTCAACCACCTAATCTTCAAAAAATACCTTTGTGGGAGTATATATTGGTCCTCTGTCCATAAGGTTACTGAATCACAATAGTTAGAAATAAGTACAAGTGGTGTGAACCAAGGCAAATAAAGGTAAAAAGAGAAAAAAGACACATGTACCTATGAAAAGGCAAATTAATCGAAATGATGACTATCTATTCTTTGTTATGTGGAGGCTCTCGAGATTCTTATCAATGCTACCAGCAATATATATTCTCATTTGTTTTCTTCTTTATTATCCCTGACTGCAAATCTATACAATGAAACAAGGGACAGGGATTCTCAAAAGTAGTTATAAAACTCACCTTTCACTATGAGGAGAAATCCAGAGTTGTCATGTTGTGGAAAATTATTAATTCAGCCAGTAAAAAAAAGAATCTCCAAACTACAGACTGCAGGGTGTTGACTTCAGGTTCCTCATTAGGTTCATCTATGAGTTATGTTCACCAGGGATAAATCCTGTATCATCTTCCAATAAATGAGATGAATGAATGACAGAAAATGCCAGTTCACACCATCCAATAAAGGCGATGCAGCTTGCAAGGAACATAAATGATTATACATTACCAAATTAATATGGAAATAGACCACAAGATATCAGTGGAGCACAGCATATAATGGTACACTGCATTATGAGAACAGCTTGAATTTATGTCTTTTAATTTTGCAGAACCATACGACTGGAGATGGAAGTCAGTGTTATTTTAGGAGCATCTCTACAGTTATGTCTTTCTGCAAAATGTTCTGCTTTCCTATCTCATCCATAGCTTATGTGCTTATACTGTTTAAAAATGTCTGATTCATGAAAGTTCAAGCATCCAAAGATTTTGAATCCCTAATCAAAAAGGCTCCCTATGGCAAAATGAATGGTGATTGCAATTCTTATTAATGCAAGCATTAGATGGAGATGGTCACCACTTTCCCTCCATATGGTGCCATGAAGCCAAATAGCTGAAAACACCACAGGCCTCCTCACTATAATAGCACAAACATATTTGAGAAGTTTGGTGCAAATCGGACCAAGCGTTCATAAGTAACACATCACTTCCTGTTTACCATGTATTTATCCACAGTTCGATTGGATCTGGTGGTCCTTTGTTTTGGCCTATCATCAATTATCTAAATAATACATTTAAAGGTGTTGTTCCCTAGATGCTACTGTGCATAGGAGGTTTTGTGAGAATCAGGTGCTGAGTAGGGGGAAAAGTGATTAAAAAAAAATCAAATCAAATCATAAAAATGGCTGTATGACTGGTCAGGAGATTCCTTCATTTGAAAATTGAGTTTTGCTAAAGGAAAAGCCATGGGGCCACCAAAATGAATATGTATCTTCCGTTAGTGGTCATGAATGTTCACTTTTATGGCAATCCAGCCATTCATTTTCGAGATATCTTGTTCACAGATAAACGGGAGTGAAAACAACCTCTTTGGCAGATATAACTGCTGCGGATGGCTCACACTTATAGCTCATATAATTAGCTTATAGTTATATTATATTGTGATGTTTTCATTATCAATAATGAAATGACTGAATGGCTAATGCGCTCAGTCCTAAAATCCTCTCACACAAAGATGCTGTGATCTTCATAGTTAAGACCAGTTTAAAGACCTTAAACCCTTAATCAACTAAAAGTGAAGAATTTGGAGAAAGGATAGAATCATGCTGACTGACTTGATATTAAGATTTAATCAGTCTGAGATCAGATCTTAATTTTTCACTCATTGCCCTCACGTAAACAGATGGAAGGGGAAATACATTTGCCTTGTCAATGTCTTGTCTCACTCCTCTAAGCTTTTATTCATCTTCGAGATCAGTTTACATAATCCTTAAGAGTTTATAAGCCTCTTTATAGCACAATAGCAATGCTCTCTCAGAAAAATTCACTGCAGTGTGAAATGGAATACACACACAAACAGCTCCCTCATTAAAGGTTGATTTCCCTTTAGAGATAATAATGATGGAACAAAACACAATTCATAATTGTCGATTTACTGCAAAGTCATTATGCCGATGAGAATTTTGAAAATGAGCTATTCATAGTCTTTGATCGCAGACATCTTGGTCGCAAACAACAGGTGATTGTAATCAAATAGCAGGTGATTATCATTAAATTAACATTTTGGCCAATAAGCTGTGGCAATGTGCCATATTGTATGGCAAAACACATCACGAGAATACTATGAATATAAATGTTGTATTTTCAGGAATAGCCTTGTTGCAAGCCAGGAAAGTGTGGATCACAAGCAAAAAGCTCACCACCAAAATGTAATCAATAACAGGTAGGCCTACCTGATTACTGGTTTATGCAGAAATTGTAGGCTAATTGATAACCTAGATCACTCAAACTAACTAAACTAATCCTAAGGGGGAACGTGAGGGAGCTGAGGATAGTGCACTCTGCATTATTGGGATAGGCTGCTCCAGCGTTTCTCTGTCAGAATCAACTCCAATGGTTGGAACACTGAAGCTTGGAGGTTGAACAAGCAGTAGGATAACTCATGCAAGCTTAACTAGTGCCATCCTGAATTCTTCAGACTCGAGAAAGGTTCTGGAAAAGCAGACCATTTTGAAATAATTGTCATTATTCTGAAAATTTTTAATTTAAAACAAACAAAAATCTAATTTGCACATGATGTTGCAAAATCACATAGTTGCCTATGACATCTGTGCCAAGCACTTATTTTTAGCCAAGCTGTTCAGAAAGGTTTCAGCAAAACTACAAAAGGGAGGACCAAACCACAATAGGGAGCAGCAAGCTGTGATATATACAATGAAAACAATTATTAATAGATGCACCGTAATCATAGACGTAGGCCTACATCAAGATTTTGACTAGAATTGGTCTTCTCCTCTAGCATAGCCAAATACATCAATTTCAGTTCAAAAGAAAATGGTTTTGATGTGCAGTTAGCCTCACAAGCCAGACAAAAATCTTGCACTGTGTTATCGAATAATCTCATGCAGCCTTCTAACACTTCACAAAGGCAAGGCTTTGTTGATTGGAAAACCATAGACTTTGATGCTGCCTGGATGTGGTGCTGCTGACAGACAACAGCTTTCTGTATTCTGGTTTAATGAGTACTAGAGGGAATAAGCTGGCACACAATGCATTTTCCCCTGGGATATAATAAGGAATATATCAGAACCCCCACCCAAAACTGCAGCCAGTGCTATTCATATCAGATGTATATTCATACTTATTTTCCAGTACCTCTAGTACAATGCAATCCTGTTCATCCAGTGGTATCATATAGAACCTATGACATATTCCACAAAATTGTCCACAATTGACATATATTTTGTTTGTTTCTCGACTGCTTGGGTTGTATTCTATAGCAGGGCTTTAGCTATGTTGCAAGGCTGTTTCTACACAAAACAGAGGAAGGGAATATAAATGATAGAATTGTGGCACTCCCATTTCTTCTGATGGGAAAGAAAACACTATAGTGAGCTGCAGCTCTCGTCACCTGTGAGGTGGAGATGACTCCTTGGAACAGCTGCTCTCAATGCCCACTCCCAGCCCCGCATGGGAGGGTGTTGTCACCTGACACCAGGAACTTGCTTTAAACTTAAATTATTATTATTATTTTTATTTCTTTACATGTCCTCCTGTCTTAATGTGTGCCTAGTCAGTGTTATCGGCACTGGTCTATACAGTATACAAGGTGGAGGGTGGGACCCAGTTAAAGCATTTTAGGCAGTTTGTGTGCAGTGCATTGCATGTCATATCCCACTTGAGCACTTAAAAGCCCAATTGGCAAGTCATTTGTAGTGGAATAACATTTAAAAGGTCCAATTCAGGATGTTTTTTAACATGTAAATGTGGGGTATATGTTCACATACATTCTTGAAAAGTTTGATCTTTAGATGGAAAATAAGCCTTTTGGAACTTTCTTAACCCATTGTAAATTGGAATATTATAAATAAACCATTAACGGCCACAATATACTGACCTGTTGTCTAGTGTTAGTCATTGCATAAATAACTTGTCAATCAACTAGAGAATAATATTGCCATTTCTTATTTGTTTACGTCAGTGATAGGGCCTTTAATGCTAAAGCGTAGCTTCTCTTCATGTGTGGTTTCACAGAGCAAATCACTAAACTTAATTGTGTGCAGTGGACAGCATGCTGGACGAACCATTGATTACTGCAGTCCCTGAGGCATCCTCCTGTCCCTTTTTAATAAAGATCTGACCTATGTCCTTTTTCCGTCCAAAGTGTTGTAGTCATTCTCTGGGCTCTGAAACAAGACCAGGCTGGACACTAGAAGGTGGTGGCATTGTTACTGTAGCCTACTTGATACAAGACCTTTATATCTTGGTTTATTACACTGATCTATAATTTCAAAGTTGTATTATAGATCAGGGGTCTCATGCACCAAACACACACTGATTTCCAGGATGGCATATTATCAAACATTCAAAACCCCTTGAAACCAGCGCAATTCATAGTATGCAGCTTGTTGATGGAATCAAATGAAAAGAGGATGTCCTCCAGTAGTTGTAGGAATACTGCAGCATAGATGATGTAGCAAAACACATCTACTGACAGCTCTAGTAGCTACACCATTGAAATATATTTGCACCAGTCAAGGCTTTGATATCTTGTTGGCAGGGGGCCTACAAAGACGTGTTACAGTGCCCCCTACAGGAATTAAGAACAAACATGTATTTCCCTTAAAATAGAATTTTAATTGCACACAAACTAAAATTAGAAACTTAGCAGTTGCTCTGCTGATTGTTTTTAAGGAAAAAAAAGTGAGCAATGAATGGATAATTGAAACTGTGCTCTGACAGAGGAGAGGACTTTTTTTCTTTTTTTTTATATCAGTGGGCCTAATTTTGAAATGGCACATCCACAAACCCTGAGACAAATATTTGCCAATACATTAATCTTATAAAAGATAAAAAGAAACCACACACACTTATAGAAATGTATCAAAGATTTTGAACATGTTTGTTTTCTATAAAGAGTTAATTTTTCTTTTAAACAAATGTGTGCTGTAAACCTGTAAAATTGTTTGAAAAAGTAAATAATACTGACAATTGCTTCAATTTCATGACGTTCTGTTTGGTTGAAACCTCTGGCTGTATAAATTAGTGGAAGTCTGGGTTGTTGCTCCTCCTCTGATGCTGCTGTTCTGGGTGATGTCTCGCGCTGACGTGCGGAGGGTCTTGTGAGCTCATGACAATGTCTACAGATATAGGAAATGAAAACCGATCCAACATCTGAGCAATTTTCTCCTGAGGCACGCCATGCTTGGTCCTCCTGGAAGGCACACATGTTTAGGGTTAGGATGTGACGCTCGTACCTCATTTCAAGTTTGTCCCATCATATGACAAGAATTACCAATAGAAACATACTTCTCCAACTCGAACGGATCAAATTTCCAACTGGTGTCGGGCTCCTGAAAGCATATGTTGTATCCTCTCTCCAAGGCCTGGAACAATGGGAGATTTTTAAGATGTCAAGAGGTAGAGATACCCGAACAACAATGTCCTTGAGCTAAACAGTCTCAAATTGTCCACATGCTGAGATTAATGCAGAAACATAGTCTTCTATCAAGACATCTGTGCAAAAAAAAAAAAAGTGCATAAAGGTGGGTTAAAAAGCAGACGTTTCAGTCATTAGACTATCATCAGCATGTGGACTATGTTTTATTGAGGCTGTTAAGCCCAAGGATATTGGTGTGTGTGGGTGTCTCTACCTTTGACTTCTCAAGATCATTTCCTCCACCGACGCACCCAAGAAAACCCATTGATGCTTTAGTATTAACACAGGCTCAGTAGAAAAACTTGCTGACTGTTACCCTAAGATTTTTAAGTAGACCTTTTAAAGTTTAAGTGGAATGATCCACATCCGTGTCAATATTGCAAGCAATTACTTATTAATGTGAGAGGGAAACACTCACCAATTTGACATATGGCTTCATTTCCCAGGCTTGGATGTTTGTGTTATCAATAATGACTGGAGACCGGCCTTTATGCATTGCTTCTTTAGCTGGGAAAAGATAAACAAAAGGATGAGCAGTGCAACAATGAATATAAGGTTGAACCAAGTTCTGTCAGGACACACTAAAAGTCAGGCACCTGCAGTAATCACATCAAACTATACTGACATTGTGGTCTATTTGAGACTATCCCTCACACAACGCCTCCTGCTTAGTGTGTGCCCATGAGGTCTTTAGTAGTGCTCCCCTCATAGTCATTTATTATACATGCCTGCTTTGGTTTACTCCTGCAGTAGCATTCAAAGTTTAGAATGATTCGACAAAGTCCACATTAATTTTTTTACAGCGTAGGACAGAAGGGCCTGAAGCCGTCTGTAACAGTGTTGGTCTGTCCGTCTGCATGTCCCCACAAAAGTAGACCAATCAGAACTGAAGATTTCACTGACATCACACGCTGAACAGTAGGCCAATGCAGACCAATTGCCCAGCCGTGTGGCTACATGGATAGGGCTCTGAGCTCATGATCGGAAGATTGCGGATTCAAGCCCCAGTCTGGCCACTGAAAGTGGTGGTGTTGTCCAGTAGGGTACCACTGTCCTCTGGACTTGGCAGTAACAATTCATGTTACGGTGATAGGGACACAGTGCAGTTGTGAGTGCTGTCCTTCGGATGAGACATTAAACTGAGGTCCCAACTAAATTCGGTCGTTAAAGAACCCAGGGAGTCTATCGCAAAGAGTAGGGGGCTCCCCAACATTCCTGACCAAATTCCCAATCAGGCCTCTGACATCAAGGCCACCTAAACGTTCCTCACCTTAATTGGCTAATATCAATCCTTGTATCCCGAGCCTTTCAGCCATTGTGTATGTGTGTTGTGTGCCCAGTGCTAGTGTATGGCAGCCAAGGTTGGGTGCTACACATTGGTGGTGGAGGAGGCAATTATGGCTCTACATTGTAAAGTGCTTTGAGTGTCTAGAAAAGCGCGACATAAACACAACGATTCATTCATTCATTGAATCAGAGATGATCATTTCATTGACATCACACAACTGAAAGTTATCCCCACCAGCCAGCAAACCACCTATAGCTCTGAGAGCTGACTCAAGCCCTGACAAGAATTTGTTCAATTCATCGAGTTGTTATGACCTCTAACCTTAAAGCCCCAATCAGTTTTTTTTTTACCATATCAAAGTGGGATATAAAAGTCCCCAGTCGAGTTTATTTGTCACATACACATTATACATGTACAATGGCAGCGACATGTTCCCTCTGTGAACCTCCCCTAGACTGTGCATGCATAAAAAAAAAACGTCAATGAACTCACTAAAAATCTTCACATACTGTACATTCTTGAAGAGTTTGATCTGTAGATGGAAAATATGCTATTTGGAACTCTCTTAACCCATTGTAGTATAGGAATTTGTTTTACTCCAGTATTTGCAAACATTATCAATGTGAACAAACCCTTTACGCACTGTAAAATACATTCTTAATTCTTATTTTTGGTGGTGGGGCTAACCATTGTTTACCTTTGGATCACAGATTGGGCCTTTAACAGGAAAATAGGTTTTAAAATACTGTTAACTTGCTAACACTGACAAAGGAAACAATTCTTATCCAAAGGCACGTAGTAGTCAATATGCAGATCTGAGGAAACAGAGTTACAATACCTCGGTTCTGGTTCCATTCATGAGCCAGTCCCAGCACGTTTGGGTCAAAGTAGTAGTCACCTTCATGACAGAAATAGTCATCTGTGCTCAATATTAACCCATTGGGGCCAGTGGACAATAGTTCCCTGTGAAAACAATATGGTGGTAAATTGTATTTTCAGATAACAGAGTGCATGCACATCCAAACCAAAGAGGGCAGTTGCTGAACCAAATGTAAACAAATCATCAAATAAACAAAAACAGAAATGGCTCACACACTGCAGGGCTCCAATATCCACTTAACACACCAAAGTGACATGTCTGATGAAGAGCAGGTGTCCTCGAAACGTCACCTTGGTGTATTTAAAAAAAGGGTATATTGGTGCCCTGCAGTGTGCAAGCTGTTTTTGTTTATTTGGTCATATGTATTTTAAAATAAAATAGGACTACATAGAAGTAGGCTATATACAATGTTTTTCTATTAGTTTATCTATATGTTTCTAAATGACTATCTATTTAAGTTGACAGTGGTGAAGTTCATTCTTATGCCTTTGTCAATGACAAACAATCAATTATTGAGATTGTATGTAGGCTTACTGAGCTCGGCTTGATTTCCCAGACCCTGGGGCTCCCCTCATCAAGATCAGTACCAAAGAAGGATCAAATGTTTTATCAGGTGGTCGGCTCCTGTCCTCGCTTGGTTCATTTTCTGTGTGGAATCTCTGACGCCAGTCAGAGTCTTCACAAGGTTGAAACCATCCATCATTTGCATGATTAGACCATCCAGCATTTACATTATTGGACTCTCTGTCATCACAGTCATAACCACCTTCCTCCCTGTCAAAGTGGTATGAAGGATCCCCATCAAAGTCCTCAAAACGGCGAGGTGGTCGTGGTGGTGGAAACCTATGAACCGGAGGCAAGTCTTCTTGATATTGGTTTGTCTTGCTAGAACAGCTCCAACTATGATTGACTTGTGGTGCCAAGTCTGGTGGTGGACCGGGGAATGCAGAAGGGAATGGAGGTGGTGGGCCGTGGTGAGGCATTTGGTGGAACCTGGTGTATGGCTTGCTCTGAAATGGTGGGTGATGTTGCCATTGACTCTGAGGATCAACATTTGTCCTCTGTCTTTTAGGATGGTATGGCTCATTTTGATACCAGTATGGCTGAGGTGAGCGTTTCTGTCCAGTGCTTTTCTGATGGACATGTTTGTCCAATGGTCTGGTCATGACGCCATCTTTCTCCAGGCTTGTACCGGTTTCTTTTCTGGCTGGTGCTTTGCGAGGTTCGCGTGATTTGACAGGGTCAGCATAAGTACCATCAGTGGATTCGATCGTCCGAAGTTCTTTATAGAATTCACTCAACGTCTCTTCAAGGTTTGGTTTTTTTGTGACTGGGGACGACCGGGGACGACATGCTGGACCAATGAAAGTAGTACTGGTGGATCCAACTTCCTTTAACACGCGCTCCGTGATACTTTTATCTGGTCCGTTTCTAGTTTTCTTTTGTTTCATGTCTGTGTAAGATGATTCATGTTTTCCTCCTCGAGTTTCACTTTCCATCTTCAATGAGTCCTTCACACAATAGTTTGAAGATGTTGAGCAGTAAGCCCCAAGAGACATCTAGGAAATAGGCGGGGAATCATGGTTAATACAGTTAAATAAAAAAAGCCAGCAGACAGCTAAAGGTTACTGAGCTGTCACAGCAGTGGTAATAGTAACGAGTACAGTTCCTGCTACCACAAAATTAACAAACAAGTGAGTTACAAATTAATTCAAGGCATACCATATCACTTAATGTAGTTCTGTATAACCAACACCATGAAAAATGATAAAACAAACCGAAACGTCGTACAATGAGTTCAGCCGGACAGGCAATGTCATGTTTACGGAAGTACTCGTTCTTCTTCGATATAATCTCTAGCAAGCGGTCAAAGTAGCGTGATCGCCACCTACAGAGCAAATGTATTGGCCACAATAAGATACAAGTTCATTCAAAACTATTTCGCACATAACCTATAATGCAAATTATAGTTGGCCAGACAACGCAACTAGCGGTGATAAAAAATCTATATATTGCGGAGTTTGGACTGACCACGCCACCTCATACGTACATAGCTTGCTCAATCATTCCGATCAGAATATTAATTCAGCATGAGCACCATGGACAGCACCGCTTAATTAATTCATCCACCTAGCCACGATGGTGCAGTTTTGCTGAAATGTTATTGTAAACCATCCGCACACTATGGTGTTACCAAATGAGGCGTTTTTGATTAAAGTAGTCTCTGACGCTGACAGATGGAGATTGCATTGGACCTTCATCCTCATCCACAATTTGTCAAACTTTTGGGCTTTATGGACCGGGAAAGCTCTGGCACGTAATAGTATTGCCAGCTTCAGACTACTTCAATGTAGGTACTTAATATCACTGTTCCCAGACCCACACATGGACACACTTACCTTTAACATACCGTTTGTGTATCTGATGTATTGATGCTCCTGCTGTTTTGTCTTGATGGTCCTGTGTCGTTTCTATTATTTTCTCATTCTGTCTGTATGACTAACAAATGTAAGGACAATAAAGCTATATTCAGGGGGTGGGGGCCAAAATAAAACGTAGATGTCGCTTAAAGAGAGTCAGTGGGTATGTGGAAACATATACAATATTCCATCAGCCTGCAATGGGGAGCTTGCAGTCTCAATCAATAAATGACATGCTTAATCCACATAATTGTATGCAGTTTAGTCTAATTAGTACTGATCTGGGGGCCACACTTGAAGGGTACCACAGCCGTATGTGGGCCCTGGGCCACCATTTGCCCATCCCTGCTCTATTCTATGGGATCTCCCTTCTCCCCTCTTCTTGTTATATTCAGAAATGCTTGATTATATCCCATTCCCTATTACTCAGATTTATTGCAACCACAGTTCAAATATTTCTCCTAACTTGAGAGGGTGTTTTTTTTTTTTTTGGTAACCACTGCAACACATCACATAAACCTCTATCAAGTAAAAACTTAGATTTTTTACTGCAAAAATATTGAGGCAAAATGCCATCAGAGCTTTAATAATAAAGAAGTACAGCTATTTACAGTTCAACATCATGTACATAATTTCTGTCTTAATGCACACAATGGTTACTACTGGTTATTATTAACCAATATGCATCATTTCCAATGCCAGGTACATTAGGAAAGCTGCTGATGTGCCATAATAGTAAAGATCTCTCCTGTGAGACTTTCCCAAAAAAACAAAAACAGAATCTGGGCATTGAGAGCCTTGACAGTCACTTATTCGACTAGATTTGTTCCTGAAAAAACATAAGTCTTGTCATACAGGTCTACCATGCAATGCCTGAGTATCAATCATAGCCAATTCTTCATCGTTCACCCACTCATCCTCAAGCGGATGAAGGACAGGTTTAGGAACCGGAATCTGAACAGTTTTTAAATTGCTTGGTGTCCCAGACCTCCGGGGGGGATTGAATGTCCTGTTGAGACATGGAGAAGCCATTGTGCCCAGAGGGCAGACGGGTGGTGGAGAGGGGATTCGAGACAGGTAATCCAGGCCCCGCTTCCTCTTCAGGCTTCTTGGATCTTTTTCAGCTGAAGAGTTGGCTGAAGGGGGATTCCTGGTCAGGGGTGTGAAGGATCCAAAGCCTCTGACTGGCTGTTGAGTTGTCATCTGTAAGACCGCACAACAAAGATTTTCAGTTACATGACAGCAATACAGAGCAAATGTGGTGATTACACCAAAATTACACATAACAAGAAATGTAACTCACACAGGTTCTTGTGTCTAGTCTTGCATCGATTTTACAACCTGGAGTTCTTGGTTGCAGAGCTGGAGATGAGATGGATTTCAGACCATCAGACTGAATGAGGTGCGAGAGCCTCTCCTCTGCACTTTTCAAGTACTCCTTGCTCTGATTAAAGAAAACAACAATTAGCCTTCCTTCGGTCAACCTGCATATGGTCATTGCAAATTAGACAACTTGTTTGTTATATGACTTGTCTTACAAGTTTGGACAAATGTATACTGTACCAGATTTCTGAGCTGGGTGAGAGCTTCCTGTAGATGTGCTTCCTTGGGGTTTGTGGAGATGAAGGCCAGATCTCCAGCATAGAGCACAGGGATGGGAGTGGAGTACTGGGGCGTCAGCTGTAGGTTGCTCACGGCCAACAGTGCCAGAGGCTTCACCAGATCTTCCAAACCAGACTGAGCTAAGGAACTGGAACAACGCACTTTCACAAAGTTCATCCTCCCATCAACCAGATGCAATACTGGAGAGGAACCTGCATCCAACAGAGGTTAAAGAGTAATTACACACTAGATCATGTTTTTTGAACTATAAACGTGTTTACATGCCTTCTATATAGTGAAACCTATTCATCCTGGTCATTGTTTCAACATCACGCAGCAGAAAACACAGGCATAAAAATGTCCTTGTGCTGCCATGTAGCGTTGATGTGAGAGTACCTCTTTGGAGGTACTCTGAAATCACGATTGGGGTGGGGCCAGAAAGTGCAGCCTTGAATGGAGAAAAATGCTGCTGTCCCCAGCAAGCAATTGGTGGATAAGTAGCTGCACTACTATAAAGACAAGAGATAAAAAAAATAAAATAAAAAAAATCACTCACCCTGTCCATCTATGATGGAGATGACATACCCCACAAGATCAACCTCTCCACATGGTGGGGGGGATTCTGGATTTTGGAGATCAACAAAGTTGGCAGATACTCTTGGTTGGAAATGCACCGACAACCATTCTTGGGAGGCCTAAAAGATAAAGCAGTAAACCTCTGGATAGTTATTTGCATACATGTCTAAATGTGTGAACACCAAAGTTTTTGCAGCAGTACCTGTATTTCTTGAAACTGTGTCCTCTTTGTTGCAGTGAGCTGAACAGCTGCAGTACCAGCTCGTTTCTTGCCTTCAGAAGTAGTGAGGTTATAGGCCCTGTATCGACCACCTTCCTTCAACAAAGACTGCAGATCCATGGAGGGTCGCCAAATGTTCAGCATGTAAACTGGAAGCAGGAGAACATTTGATTTAAAACAGAAATGTCTCAATTGTTATCAGGTGAATCTTTACATAAATGGGATTTGTACATACACAAAAAGGGCATGTGAAAGTTTCAGGGTCATTGGACCAACATCAAATGTTAAAGGAACCAAAGAAAAATTAAGCAGATTCATTATGCCCATAATCTTACCCAAACTATAAATTGTCTTATGCAAATTCATTTGGATTGAGAGTTATTGAGTTAAAGAGCTGGAATGTGTTTTGTCATTCTGATGTGATATTCCAGGAAGTTTTCTTCTACAACTCACTTTTTAAAATGTCATAATTTCACTGAGCTGTATTTAATACTTCCTGGAATATGTGACATCACACATTTCAACTTTCTAACTCAATAACTCAAAACCAATGAATTTCTACAAGACAGTTTGTTGTCCTGGGATATGTGTGAGATTCCGGACATAATAAAACTGATTTTCTTTGTTGGGTGGAGTGTTCCTTTAAGAGCATAAACTATAGAAGAAAACTCAAGGTGACTCCGCAGCCATTTTATTATTCTGTGCAACATGCATTAGGCACTTAAATAAAGGCTCGGACAAGAGAGAGTCACGTTGGATTTTCTGCTCTGCTACTGAGACTGCCCCAAAGTTCTGAACAGCATCTCTTCGTTTGATACATTTTCACTCATTGTTATTGGATAAATGTTTAAGCTGCAATAATGATTTTCTGGCCACTGGCGGGCAGCATGGAGCCACTCTGAACAAACCCTCAATTTCTACCAAAACGAAAGCCTTGTCTTGTTTTGCCAAAGTAATCATTTTAAATACATAATCTTGTAACTAGCTGACATAAGCTGAAAAAAATCATAGTTCTTGTGCATGGATTACTAGATTTCAACTACAATAAATACAACTTTCTCTTTTCCTGGTTGTTAAACAAGGTAAGTAAATACTTCACCTACAAACATAATACTGTTCTGACAGCACAATATTGATGTAATAAAGAGATTCACTGAAAAAAAAAGCATAGAAGCAAACACTAAAATGACATAATAGCATGACTGATCAGAAATGTTTAATGCACACCATTGCTGCCTGGTCGGTTCCTTGAGTCAGCAACGCAGAGCTTCCATACAGGGGTAACTTCACGTTTGGGACAGCTCCCCTCTCCCTCCTGTGCGTTGTCCAGAGCACGGTGGTAGCGCTCCTGCAGTTCAGCCTGTCTTCTTTCTCCTAGAGAGCGCCTGTAGCTATTTAGAGTGCCCAGTTGCTGCTCTGTCAAACGGGCCTAGGAAAAGACCAGTAAAATAGCCATTCAATCAATAGTCCTTTCATAAAAACAACAAGTGCTGTTCTATTACATCACCATCTATGAAGTATGTGTAACCAGATATACTGCCTGGGTCTCAGAAGGTTTTCAAAACACTAGAATAACAAGACTTTGGTTCTCATCACCTCCAGGTAACCTGGGTCATTCTCCACTGCTTCGTGCAGCTCCTCTCCCTCCTGCAGACGTTCGATATCCTGACGATGGAGGGTCCGTCTTCTGCTTCGAGGTTTGTTGTTATCTGGAAGATCACAGCTCGTCAAAGCACATTTCACTTTATCCAGTACTCACCAATAGTCACTTTTACACACTGAATTAAAAAAAAAGGTGAGCCATACCATTCTCCTCTTTTTCAAATTGGGCTTGTATCTTGGCAAAAATGATCTCCATAGCTTTGTGCTTGTTGTTGTCGTGGCGTCTGGCCTCTTTCTCCTCAGCACGTGAACAACGAAATACAAAACCTCCATCTGGTTTCTTCTCCATCCACTGGGGTAAAAAAGAGAGATAGCAAGCATCCTTTAGCATCATAGAATTGACTGCCAACAGTCAGTGCATCTTGGTGCAGTAACAGTAAATGTACCTGTATTGGGTAGCTTCTTAATACGACAATGTCCACACACCCCACAGCTCCTCCATTGCTATAGAGAGAGGAGACCGGAAGCAAGAAGGGCCTGGGATCACGGTGAAACCCCAGCTTGGTATCCCATCTCGCTGCTCTGCTGCTGTTGGCGCAGATCTGAAACAGAAAATGACCAACAGGTTAACGTGTTACCTGGGTCTAACTTGAGGATGAATCTGATTTGCATGGTATGTTCGCTGCAAACCCCTTATAGCGCACCTTTAGCATGAGGGATTCAGGTGCCTCTAGAGGTGAGCAGGCATCTTGGGATCCCACCAGCTCAGCTCCATGGATGATCAGCTTCCCACCGATGGCGAGTCGGCCCTTGTGAAGCATGGCGGTCAGCGGGACATCCATCTGGGCTTTGATGGCATACCAGCCGTCTGTTAACCAAACGATTCCAACCGGGCATTCAGCCTTGGAATCAGAACCTTGTGGTGTCTTGACGTCACTTCTGCTTTGTCTGGTTGGGTCGTGGCCTCTGGAGACAACGCCACAGACACAGAGAACCAAGGTTTTGGCTGCCGTGTCGTCCCTCTCCATGATCTTCCTCAGTGCTGGCCTTCGGCTGTGGTCTACCTCCACATCATATCTTGACAAATATAGGTAAACGCATATCTCTTTACTATAAACTAATACAAACAATTAATTGACATGATCAAATTCGACTGAATTACTAGGAACACATTGAATTGCAGTCATACATACATACCTATACTTGAGCTGGAGGAGCACTTGCTCTGGGGTGAGACAGAGACTACCCATTTTTGCTGGAAAACACCTCTCAGTGCAGGCCTGCTTCCACACTATCCACCGATAGTGATTGTACACCCACTCCTCACTGATCAGCTTAGGATCCACACCAGGGGTGTCGCATAATGCTCTGTGGATGGTGTCAGAAGAACAGAACAGAAATTCAGTGGAAGCTGCTGCAGTGTTTCCATTCACATGCACCACCACAGTAAGAACATTACCACCAAGGGTCGAAAAAAGGGTAATTAGCTAAACAATATTATCTAGATCAATGTCGCTCAAAAAGCACTAACAAGCATAGACCCAGTGCTTAGAAGTAGTGATGATGGCTGACTAGCCTGCTTTAAAGTCTGAGAGGCAATTGAAAGAAAATCGATTCATGGCTTTTATTCATAAGAATAGTTGATTTTTACATTTGATTTCTCTATGGGATATTATTTCAGCTTATTAATGTAGTCAAATGAAAGAAAAATGGGAGTGATAAATCGCAACATACTGCACCACTGAATTGCAATATTTAAGGTATCACAAACATTAGCAATTGATGTATTATCATATTGTGGCCCACGTATCATTATAGTATCATATCCAGTGCTCTTGCAATTCCCCACCCCTAATTGGGCTACACTTGATTTCTCAAATATTACAATCAATTTATCAACATTGCAAGATCTGATGTATGTTCAGTCGTGATTAATAGACATACTACCTGTGGAACTCTTCTTTCCCTGCCATTCCATTATCCCTGGGGATCAACCATCCTCCGTCAGCCAGCTGAACACCACCTCCATGGAGAAACGCCTCACCCTTGAAGAACTGTTGGCAGTTGAAGCGAAAGGATTCTGCATTCTCACCGCTGATCTCAGACACATGCTGATGCACTCCGTATCCATAGAGCTGGGTGAAGAATAACATTAAATCAATAATGTGTAGGATACTGGCCTTTGAGCATCATCTACAGAGAGCAACATATGGAGAGCACGGTCAGGGTTCGTTCCCGCACGTTCCCCCATTTCAAATTTTCATCTTCTTTCCAGACCTTAAATTCTTGACTATTATTGAACATTTTGGTCAGTGTTCAGTATGATGTTTGCCTGTACTGCCTTGGCAATATGACAAGGGCCTATAGGTTATTAGACATAATTACATTAATATTCTATTGCTCAAGGTTATTTTTCATGACAATAAACACCACAATATTTCAAATGACTCTGGGTCTTTAATTGTTTACAATTAACAATTTTATTCATACATACTTTAGGATTGGACAGCAATATTTTTCATAGAAATTCTCAATGATCAAGCTGATTTTCCATACATTTCCACACTTTCAAGACCTGTAATGGAGCCCTGTTATAGTTCTGCCCTTACCTGTTTCTGGGTGTGTTTAACAGGATAGTATCCATCTACTGCATCCCTGAGGGAAACCCTGTCCACCCCTGAGGTTTTGGCCAGGAACAGGCTCCCTGGTAGTGGCCGGATGGTCTGACGCTTCTTTTTTCTCAGTCTCATGTCCTGCATATCCCGTGCAAGCTGCAAGCTCTGGAGATTCTGTAACATGTCTGTTGATACACCACCAAAACAGCATCAATCAATTCATATATATATATATATATATATATATATATATATATATATCAACTATATTCTGTATATCCTGTGCAAGCTGCAAGCTCTGGAGATTCTGAACCATGTCTGCGGATATACCAACACATTGACTGACAACATCAATCAATATATAACACTAAATATTCATATTTTCCAGTGCATTATACAACAGTTAGTTTTGACCAAGCAATGCGAGTAGCTGAGAAGCATTCCTTAAGTGCTGATGACTTTACAGCACTGGACTTTTACTTATAAAAACATCACTCCGGTTGTGTTTACATTCAGTTTGATACATTGTATCTGTATGTAACTCACCATTTCTTTTGTTTTTAGCGTTTCTTGGCAACATGTGATAGTCGCAAAAACAATATTTGTTGGCAGAGCTGAATTAAAAACAACCCATCATCATTTCATGTCTCAATGATTTTCATAAGTTGCTTGATAGCAGTGTTATAATACAAGTTTTATAAAAGCAATATCGCACTTGAGCTCATACTTTATATTGTCCAACACGCTGTGATCATCTCAGGATTTTGCAACCACATCACAGCCGTGCCAATTTAAAGATAAGTTCTCCCTATTGTGTGATATTGCTTAATTAAATTCACTTCATAAAAAACTGTTACCTTGACTACCAGATAAAGAGTCTTCAGCGGCAGTAGGATCCTCTGCTCCATGGTTGATAGGAAGGTTTCTGCAACTTATGTCACCATTGTCTACCGTTTTAACATTCTCTGAGTCCAAAGTCTGAATATCATCTTTGTGCTCAGTATCAGTTGCTTTTGCAGGACTTTGTGTCTTTTGGGGTGGTGGGACGAATGTGTCGGTCTTTGAAGGCGTTCCACAGAGATGCTGGAGTTTATCCTCCTTGTTTGGTGAGTTAGATGAGCTATGTCTGGCAGTAGTTCTTCTGAATGGAGGCACAAACACAGGTGTTCTTGCCTTGACCTGTGACACATTACTTTTGGGTGTCTCTGCCTTAACAATCTTCTGAAATGGGGGAATAAACACTGCCATCTTGGAATTTGAGGGTTTGCCATCACCAAGGGTTGAATGTGTCGTTGGCTGTGGTTCTGCACTCTGCAATCTGGGACCCACAAAGGTCTTTTCGTCTCTGTTAAAAGAAATGGGATACACGGCAATGGGCCGACATCAGTTACTTGACAAACCCTGTCGTAGCACCTAATATTACAGTACACAAATTAAAAGGTAATTACTGTGGAATAACATTGAAATAACCAGATATCCTGGTAGGATCTGGTCATGACAAGTAGGCTTAATTATTTGTAATTATGGAAGGGTGCTTCCTTAGGTAAACTAACCAACAAATAAAAATAATTACTTGGCATTACCATATTTCTACATCATTTATTACCCTGTAATTTGTGTACTGTAATATGAAGTGCAACCACACTGTCTGCTGTACATTTCACAGGGGCTTACCTGTATGGCCTGGTGATATTTGGATGAAGCGAGACGTTACACTTGAAAACTCCCCTGTCCTTTTTTAGGCCTAAATCAAGGACATATGCATTCAGAAATCATTTCATGTTCATTATATTTCATTAGCCACTGGTAATTTGTTACACTGGCAGTGATTTACCATCTGAACAACTTTTTGCTGGAAGGAGTGTTGAGTGCCTTGGACTATTCACAGTTCGGTCAAATTCTGCCAATAACCTTCTTTTCAGGGGAGGTTGTTCTAGAAGATATTGAAACAGTAAGAGGATTACTGTGCAATTGTCATGATTATCATGTATATACATACATGCGAGACAGAATGACTTTCTAGGGTATTTATTCAATTAAACTGAATATCACTCCATTTCATGTGGTATTTGTATTCCAACTTACCAGTCACATCTGTATCCTCTATTGATCTTTTCCCTGCTCCCATCTCTACAGAACCTATGCTCCGGACAGGAATGTCTTGCTTTGGCAAGCTTTCAAAAGTCATTGCAAGACTCTTGTCAGCCAGGTCCTCGTCCTCTAACAAGGCCTTTGTGCAGTCCATGGCCTCCTGTGCAAAGTACTTCTGCTGGGTGACAGTGCAGCCACTGAGGTCAAGCTTTGATTCAAAGTTTAGCATGGAAGACCCCTTTGTCCTTGAGGACTGGTGTGTCACTTTGCGTGTTGTCTGTGTCATTCCACAGTGCTCTAGTCCTCCAACTTTGACTGGCACAAGTTGGTCAGGAGTAAAGGATGCAGATGCACTGAGGAGCTTTTTTTCTAAAGGCCTTTCATGAAGGTCCTCCTCCTTTGAAAGTGCAATCTCTTCCTCTTTAAACCTCAAGGTTTCTTTAAGTGCCTTTTCTGATACAGACACACCTTTGCCACTGGCTTTGGAAAAACAACTTACTCCTAAATTTCTGAAGGTTTCACCATCCTTCACATCGTCAGTTTTGCACAGAGAAATAACAGATTTAACTTCCTGAAGGGGAATTTCTTGAACAGGCCCTTCGTTCTCAATGGCTGTGTTGAGATCAGAGGTATTTCTTGAAATGGATACTACTTCACCATTGAATGAGTTTAGCTTACCGATGCAAGATTTAGAGGTCTCAAATGAGCCTGTTCGGCAAGACTTGATCATAGACTCTCCCTGTTTTTCATCAGCAGATTCATTCAGAAAGGTTCTGGCCTTCAACAGGTTTTTTTCTGACACATGAACTTTTGTTCCCCCTGCTGTTGTGAAAGCACATTTGATTTGCTCTGGATTATTGTGAGTGTCAACAGTCGTCTTTGTTTCAGAAAAGGCTGAAATCTCTTCATTGAAATTGTTAGCGTTAAGAAGAGCCTTCGCTTTCTGAAGAGCCTCGGTTGATACTGCTATTCCCATGCCACTGGCTGTAGAAAACCCATTTTTCGGTGGTCGGTGGTGAATTGGAGTAATCGGGCGACTTGTTCTCATGCCAACCTTGGTTTTTGTAGTTTCCTTTTTATCCTCAAACCCACCACACTCATTAAGCAGAGCCTTTGCTTTCTGAAGCGCTGTAGTCGAAACCGCTACTCCTTTGCCGCTGGCTGTCTGAAATCCTTCACCATTGAATGAGTTTAGATCACCAATGCAAAATTTAGAGGTCTCAAATGAGCTTTTTAGGCAAGACCTGGGAGTAATTAGAGCTTCTGCACTTTCTTCATCAGCAAATTCATTCAGAAAGGTTCTTGCCTTCAACAGGTTTTTTTCTGACACATTAACTTTTGTTCCCCCTGCTGTTGTAAAAGCACATTTGATTTTCTCTGGATTACTGTGAGCGTCAACAGTCATCTTTGTTTCAGAAAAGGCTGAAATCTCTTCATCGAAATTTGTATCGTTAAGAAGAGCCTTCGCTTTCTGAAGAGCCTCGGTTGATACTGCTATTCCCATGCCACTGGCTGTAGAAAATCCATTTTTCGGTGGTCGGTGGTGAATTGGAGTGATCAGGTGACTTGTTCTCATGCCGACCTTGGTATTTGTATTTTCCTTTTTATCCTCAAACCCATCACACTCATTAAGCAGAGCCTTTGCTTTCTGAAGCGCTGTAGTCGAAACTGCGACTCCTTTGCCGCTGGCCGCTTGAAATCCACCATTCCTCGGTGGTGGAACCTGATTTATATTGGTGGGATGACTTGTTGTTAGAGTGTACGTTTTCTGCTTTTTATCCTCAAACGCGTCACAGTCGTGCAAAAGGGATTTTGCTTTTGTCAGTGCACAATCGGACACGGATATCTTCTTGCCACTGGCGGTACTGAAAGCACCATGAGTACCAGCAGTGGTTGATGGGGTGCACAAGGAGGAAGAGCATGGGTTTTCTATCAAAGATGTCTTTGCAGATCTAGAAACTGCATTAGTGGCAGGTCTCTTAAAATGGCCATTGTTTATCTGCTCATCACAATGATGTGGTGTCATTGTGTGGTTTGCAACTGATCCAACATTCACATTTTCAAGTTCATTGCATCCACTGGCAGCTTTCTCAGAAGTGTTCACTCTCATCCCCTGAGCAGTATTAAAACTAGCATTGTTTCCCTTATAACTGCCACTTCCAATCTCTGGTACAACTATGCATTTCCCATGATTTGTTGATGCACAATCATCGCTTTCCATTACATCACATTCTTTAAAGAGAGCCTTTGCCTCTTGAATGGCTTTTGCAGATATTGCAATCCCTTTCCCACTGGCCTTCTGAAAACCACTCTTGCCATGAGATGCAGGTATGTCGATTTTGCCATTTTCAGGTTCATTTGTTTTATAAATGTGTTCATAACTTTTAATGTCTGGGACCTGCCTGTTTTTTGAACAATAGGGTTCCATCACAATTGAGGAAGCAACTTTAATTTTCTCCCCATTGTTCCGATCATGGTTGCCTGTGGACAAAGAGTCGGAGACTTCTTCAATATACAATAAGTCACTGTTTTGAGTAGTATTACCATCATCACTGTCCTGGTGCCTGGTGGTCAGATGAGTTTCCCCTCTGTGCTCGTCACATAAAGTCTGAGCTTGTTCCTTATTTGTTAAGCCTATGTCAGAGCTGTCAACCGTGTCTGAGATAGCCACAGGATTCTCCTCTAAATCTGCAAACAAAGCTCTAGCTTTGCTCAAACTCTTATTGGAAATTCTCATAGAATTTCCTCCAGCAGTTTTAAAGCCCATGTCAAACATCAAAGGATTTTTGCGCTCAGGCTTGTTTGTTTCAGTGTCCCTATCCACGTCAGATTTATCCGGTGTGAGTTTTTCCGACTCAATATCAGGTACGCTTTCAGAAGTATGCGTGGAAATGGGAAGTGCATCTCCAGTTGGGGCATTTTCTTTGTTTGTTCTGTACAAAGACGCACAGGTTGATTTACTTTTGGTGATGGGTGCTTTGCAACTTTTCTTGACATGAGGATTAGAGGTTGTTCTGTCAGAGGTCTTTGCCAAGTGCTTTTCAGCATCTGAGCTAAAACTGTCATCAAAATCTATGCCGGTGAGAAAATCGGGATCCAATTCTTTGTGTGCTCTTTGGGGAGAGGGGACATCATCTTGAGAATTTATGTGTGACTTTGCAGGTTTGAACTGTGTAAATTCAAACTGGCTGTCCGCGTCTTCTAAAAGACTGCATAGCTCTGTGACATCAGCTCTCTGTGAAGCCGTCAACTGGGATTGGACATCGTGACACTTCTCAGTTGGAGTGGGTGGATGGGTTGAATTTGTGATGTTGTTTCCCAGTGATTGGCAAGTCATGCCGGTTTCATCTTCAGTGTTGCGGCCACATTTAGGGCTTTCATCCTCAATCTCTTTAAATAGACCCTTGGCTCTCTCCAGATTGACAGCAGAAATCTTTATTCCTCGATTTGAGGCAGCTATGAATCCAGATGCATGGGTAGAAGGAGGAGAAAGGGTTAATCTCTGTGGGACACTGGTATGAACTTTCCCATTCTGCTCAACACACATGCTCATATCTAATGCTCTTTTTGCACCATTGAGTGGCCTTGTGAATGTATTCTCTTTGTATGGTTTGCCGTCTGTGCCAGGGCCAAACTTCTGCCCCTGCTTGGCTACATTCGCTACATTCATGGATGAAACAGCATGAGTTGCGGTTCCCTCTATAATGTTGCCCAACAGTGCTTTTTCCTTTTCTACAGTTAATAATGGAAAAGAAATGGTCTTGTTACTGCCAGTTTTAAAACTAGGGCATGGTTGAGTTTGAGTGGCTTTCTCCGAGCTGGGAAGAATGAGTGATGATCCGGTCATTGGAGTGACAGCCGGCTGGAACCCACTATCATTCATTGTGCTCTCAGTTTTAGAGTTCTTTGGGTGGCTGGCGGAGTTATGTTCTCCACTGCTGATGCCAGCACAGTCATGGCGACGTGTAGCTCCACTTTGACTTGATTCATGTTTGATCAGCAGTCTTTTGTTCCTTTGTTTCAATGCCGACAAACAAGCTGATGCAGAGAAGCCTTTTTGAGAGGAGTGTTCGTTCACTCTGCCTGGTTTAATCGTTTCTGGCATTTGCGTCAAGTCTTGAGCAAAAGCTCTGCAAAGTTGTGACATTTCGAAATCCTGGCCTTTGGTTGGTACCGAGGAAGCTTGAGTTTGTTCAGTCAAATCTTCCCGTTTCTGCAGCCAGTATCCCACATCACAGGTATTTTTGTTGACATGTGGTTCATCTGGTGTGTTTTCCCCTGGCTTAGCATTCAGCTCTTGTCCTAAAATAAATAAAGAGTATATAGGTAAAGTGAGCATTTTCTTTTCTTTCAGTTAAATGACAAAGTTACATCATGAAAAAGTTGTGTAGATTTGGTTTTCAGTCCACATCATAACCCAAGTCCAACTGAAATGAGATTTAAATTACCATTATTCTTCTTTGGAACATTTTCCCATGCATTACCAACATATAGCTTACATTTTCTTTAATTTTTCCCCCGAAAAAAAGAAAATTGTCAAAGTATTTTTGTATAATTTTTGTGTTCACTTGGAGCCCCCCAACCCATGCCTCCTTAATTTGAAAGGGACCGTTCACTTAAGGACTGAACAGTCATGTCAAGAAGGAATAAACATATTTGGCCCTCACTTTCATTGTTGACAGTAAATTAGCTAAATTCAAATTAGACCACATGCGGTGACAACACTGAAGAAACATCCACATGTGTAGTCCTGATGAGAGACAAGGGGCACACCGTTTTGCTAGCCCAATAATGGAATCAAAATTACCAAGTAGAACCTTACCAGACATTTGATTCCCAGGTGATAATCCCAATTTCTGAGTTGGTAGGCCGACATCTTTTCCTTGCACTTGGGGATTGGCACACTGAACAGAGTAAACAAATTTTCTTGTTTTCCTGGTAACAGTAGAGTCTACTGAGCTTTTGAATGATGGTTCAACTAGTGCGCTGGGGCCTGGTTCACTTTCCTTTTGCTCCGTTACAGGGTTGGGTTCCCACCGTTTAGCAGAATCTTTACCATGGCAAGTTGTATCCATAGTGCAATACGAAACATCTGATAAACTCATTGGAGTCCACTGAGTGATCCCAATATCTTTATCTTTACTTTTCGCTTTGCTTCCAGTGTGAGGGGATGAGGGCACCTTTAATTTCTCATCATCTGTTGTCTGTTCACATGTTATCTTGCTCAACTCCAGAGAGGTGCAGCCGTGTTCTTTTGTAGAGATGCTTTGCTTCCTTTTGATTCTGTCCTTGGTTTTCACTCTTCGCAAAGCTGAACTACTGTTGCTGAAAAATATGGACAGTACATTTTCAGCTCCTTCAAGAACACCTGCCACTGTGTCGCGAAGTTCTCCATCCTCAATGGCATCTGGTAATGTCTGCTTCCAATCACCCTCATACTGGTTTAATGAAGACTGCAGAGAATCATCAGGGGAATTTCTGCTTGGACCAGGTCCATGGCAATCTTCTGCTGTTGATTTCAGAACAACAATTAATGTTGCACACAATGCTGTCCAACAAGGTAATCTAACTGTAGCAATGTACAATCATTTCAGTAATATTCAGTAGCACAGGACTACCATTACCATACATGGGGACCTCTACTCCCCAAACCTCAGAGTGTTCTAGAGGTGCATTTGCATGGGATACATTTTTACCGAGGTGTCCTGTTGGCTGGTGTAACAAATGGCACCTCAAAAGAATTAATTACACCATCAAGTATGCTGCCTGAAGCAAAACATCTTAGTCTTAAAACTATATTTCAATAAATCATATCACTATGATAATCTAACAAGGTACAAATAATGTAATTGTGTACTGGATACAACTACTATGCGTCCTGCAACATTTTTTAAATGAAGCCATAGCCAAAGTACAGGAGTAACAGTTCTTGTAGAAAATGTAGAAGCACTAGTACAAAATGTGCGTCTACTGCAAAGCCAGGTTTCAGTCAGAAATTCCTGATTTGCATGAGATTCATTTACCTTAAAGGTAGAATCTGTAATACCGTCAAACAGCGACTTATAGGCAAAAGAGCCCCACTTGGTATTGCACTTTGTTAATTTGTTTACATTTTTTGTTTTGGTCTGATTTGTGGGTTGGAATTGAGTGGGGATAGGTGATGGGTTGCTATTGTTGGCCAGGTCTGGAGAAATTCACAGTATAACAACAGTATAGTACAGTATAGTTACTATATAGCTATACAAATTATATTATAACTACATTCATTTTTATATTATAATATATCTTATAGTTATATAGTAACTTATTATAGTGGGGACCCTGTCAGTCCTTGGATAGGCTGTCAGTGCCTGGATAGGCTGTCAGGCACCAGGAGAAGTAAGCACTCCAACCACGCGGGTCCCCAGGTGGCGGATAGGGGATGCCCTTAACAGGGTAACTGCTGAATATCCATAAACAGTCCCGGACCAAATCATGGGAGGCCCTTTGGCAAGGCAGAGTACCCATCAGCCACCCTTGCTAGGGTTACAAGTGAAGCCATGGGGAGCGGCATGGCGGTTGTGCAGCATCAGCGGAGGAACCCATCCAGGTCAACGGTGATGTCCACAAGACGTTGGTTTTTCCAAGGTCATACAGTTCAGTTAGCGAACTACTGTTCACGCTTGTATGGAGTGGCGACCGCAAGTGCTTATACGCCTCTGAAAGCATGAAATGACACAAAACTTAAGACGTTCATCCCGCATCGCCCGTCACACAGTCAAACAAGGGGCGCGTCCTGCAATGGTGTCTCAGGCTGCAGTCGAAAAATCAGCCTCTGAGACAAAAATAGCCAGATCCATAAACAGCAATGCAAGATTGCTGAGATCTTTGCAACCTTTAATGCCCGAACTCTCCAGAAAGAAGGGCAGATTCCTGAACTTATAACCTCAGCTGAATCTACAAACCATTATATAATTTGCTTGCAAGAACACAGATTCATGCATGAAGAGCTGACAACAAAAGAACACACATATGGAAACTGAACGTTAATTACCTGCTCGGCGTGGAAAAATTGTATAAATGCTGCAACAGGTGGAACTGGAATGCTATTCAGCCTGAAAGCCCACAGTGCTCTTGCTAGTGTTGAAATTATATCATCAAGAATTATGGTAGCCACTATCAACGGAAACCCTCAAACCACGATAATCTCCTGTTATAGTCCCACAAATGCCAGTGATGAACTGGAAGTCGAGAAACTCTATCAGGATTTAGCATCAGTGGTTAGACAAGTTCCTAAACACAATGTATTAGTAATTGGAGGTGACTTTAATGCACACCTTGGAACCCTTGACAGCTTTAAATTCGCATTTCACCCTCAAACAAATAGAAATGGCTTTCTCAATGAAACTTGAGACTCTCAATGAAAACAATCTTCTATGCCTCAACACCATGTACCAGAAAAGACCCGGTCAGCTATGGACACATAAAATCACCAAAAGGTATTAAATCCCAAATAGATTATATAGTCATAAATAAGAAATGGAAAAATAGTGTAAAAAACGCCAGAGCATTCAACTCATTTGCCAGTGTATCAACAGACCATCGTATCATATTAGCCCAAATTCAACTAAGTCTCAGAGCAAATAAGAAGAAAACCAGTAGCACTATACCTTATGACTGGAAAAGCCTAACAAACAACACTGAAGTTCACAACACCTTCATCACAAAGTTGACAAACAGACTTTCTGCTCTACAAGACACAACAACACCAAATGCTGACACAAAGTACAGCAACTTTGAAAAAGCCTGCAAAGAAACAGCAGAGGACACCATCCCGGTGAAACCCAAAGTTAAAAGGCGAACACCATGGGAAAACGAAAAAATCTGCCAAAGACGCAAACAACTGCATGAAGCTACGCAGCTAAAAAATTCTCAACCAACACCTGATAATATTGCTAACCTCAACAATGCTCATTCTGCTCTTAAAGAGTCCTACGTAGCAGAACAAACAATTTATCTCCAAAGATAGACCAGATTACAAATGTTGTTAGTAACAAAAAATCTGCTTTTGTGTGGAAAACAGTAAACAAGATAAATGGTCAGAAAAGTTGCAATAGGGCCAAACTAAAAGCTTCTAACCAAGAGGACCGCTTAAAACACTGGAAAAATCACTTTGAAGACCTTCTCGCGAAACTACCAGTAATCATCGAAGAAGAAATCAAACCAGACATCATAGATGAGTTAAATATTAAGAAGGGTCCTTTTGAAATTAATGAACTTTTAAAAGCAGTAAAAAGCATTCAAAATGGAAAAGCATGTGGACTAGATGAAATTCCGGCGGAGGTTTGGAAACTGGAAGAATTTCACCAGATATTATTAGAATGCTGCAATGCTGTATATAGCCAAGAACCCATAAACAAATGGACTGAAGGATGCCTACTTCCATTTCCCAAAAAAGGTAACCTACGAATGGCAAATAAGTGTCGTGGAATTACATGAACAGCAATCTCTGCAAAAATCTACAATTTAAAGCTCTTAAACAGAATAAGTCCAGAAATCGACCCAATTCTAAGAAAAAAACAAAATGGTTTCCATACACAAAGATCAACATCAGGGCAAATCCTTACCATTAGATGTATTTTAGAGGGAATGAAAACCAAAAACTTACCAGCCGTTCTCCTATTTATTGACTTCTCCAAAGCCTTTGATTCAATACACCGCGGAAAGATGATGGAGATACTAACTGCATACGGAATACCAAAGGAAACGGTAGAAGCCATCATGATGCTATACCAAAATACTCGCTCTATGGTTCGATCCCCCGACGGCGACACAGACTTCTTTGACATAACGGCTGGTGTGCTGCAAGGAGACACACTCGCCCCCTACATATTTATGCCCTGAGGAAAGCACTGGATGAGAATAATGATCTTGGATTTACCCTCACAAAGCAGAAAAGTCAGCGCCACCCAGCAACTACAATTACAAATGTAGATTATGCTGATGACTTAGCTGTAGTAGCTGACCTCCTAAAGGATGCAACCTCACTCCTTCATAACATCGAAAGAACAGCGATGGAAATAGGTCTATACCTAAATGCAGACAAGACAGAGTTTATGGGCATGAATCAGGTTACATCACAAGGAATGAGTAGTCTCAATGGAGACAAGATCAAACAAGTTGAAGATTTTAAATACTTAGGAAGCTATATAGAATCCACAGAAAAAGATGTAAACATCAGACTCAGAAAGGCCTGGGGAGCTTTGAATGAATTGGACAAAATCTGGAAATCTAATCAACCAGATAATCTAAAAAGAAACTTCTTTCGAGCGGCAGTAGAATCTGTTCTCACGTATGGCTCAATGTCCTGGACTCTGACAGCAACATTGGAAAAGAAAATTGATGGAGCCTACACACGGATGCTACGTACTGCCCTAAACAAGTCTTGGGGAGAACACCCAACAAACAAAGAACTATATGGCAACATCCCACGAATCAGCAAATCAATACGCCAGCAAAGACTACGCTTTGCTGGTCACTGTTGGCTTGTGGCAGATGTCCTACTCTGGAAGCCCAGCCACGGAAAACAAACACGTGGTCGCCCAAAGAAGACATACATAGACCAGCTCACTGCTGACACTGGATATGACATACAAGAATTGACAAATGCAATGAGTGACAGGGAACAATGGAAGAAGTTGTGTCATGGAATGCCAAGCTAGCTCGACCTGATGATGATGATATTATAGTGTGAATTTGTCCAGACCTCTATTGGCAGAGCCTGAGGTGTGGCTAGCAATTGTAATTCCCTAGCAACCTCTCCCCTCTCCCCACTCAACTCCAACCCAAACATCAGACCAAACAAAATGCAGTACCAAGAGGGGTGCTTTTGTCTAGAGGTCGCTGTTTGACGGCATTACAGATTCAACCTTTAAGGATGCACCAACAATACCACTTTTTCACTGCCAATTGGAGTTTAAAACATTAAAGTATTGGTCGTTAAAGAGCACTGATGTGATCCATTACTTTTGCTGAACAGTAATGTCTGAAACCATTAGTTCAGGGACATTAGATAAAACAATATTGAGTAACTGGACAGAAACGGCTGAGATACAATCCACTTTTCTACAGAAGAGATCGAACATGTATCTATTTGCCAAAAATGCAGAAGTCGCTTTTCTTTGATTTCTGACAAGTCAAGTGAATCTTATTGGATGTTAATATTGGGGAAAGTCTCTGATACCCTGTTATAGCCTGGTACTGGATGTTAATATTGGGGAAGGTCTCTGATACCCCGTTATAGCCTGGTACTGGCACAATATCTGATATCTGTGTCGGTGCATCCCGAGTAGGTCTATTATCAAAGAATCTCTGTCCTTGCCAGAATACAGAGGGCAATTTGACTGGAATTCTTACCTCACAAATAACAGACATGGAAGATTCACATGGGATTAAAGCAGTGGATTAAAGTCACAGATGGTCTCAACAAGTATAACAAATCACTGGGCATCCCCAGGGAATACTCGTCCCATGCATATAGCCAGGTCTTTAGATATAATGAATATGTACAGATGAAACAGCATACTTCCTACCTTGTTGAAGAGTGGCCTCATCACTCTTTTTCAGTGACTGCACAGCAGCTTCAGATATATTTGAAAGAGAGGGGAAGAGCTTCCGTACAAACTAAGAAAAAACAAACAAAAACATTACCTCTCCGGTACAGTTAAAAAATTGCACTCAGGTTTCAACTATTTGTATGGGCAAAAACGTTAACTGAATTTAAGTAAGCGTTTTAACTGTAGCCAAATCCAAGTTCATTCAAGGGGAGCAAGGGTACACATATGGTAAAAACAAATGCCACAGTATTCCAGTTGATATGGGGCTATCCCAGCTACTGAAGCAAAGAAGAAAAACAAAAAGGAAAACTACAGTATCCCAGAGAATATCAAAATATGAATGCGTATATAAAAGCCCCGACTGTAAAGTTGTGTTAATTTGTGGACGCCACTGGTTATACAGTAGTACTTACAATAACATGCTCGTCTGCCGTCAGACTCACTGGGCAGGTACGGTCCTCAGGTTTAGCTGTGAAAGTGGTAAGGCAGACCTATCATTTAACAGAATACATACACCAACAGCTTACTAAATAATCACTTTGTCCAGGTCACAAGAGAAGTAATAGAAAATGATATGTGCTCACGCAAAATAACAGTGGGTGACATGGTTGGTGGGGTATTCAGCGAACTGGTCCATGAAAAATCAGGGTTAATCTGTGCACCAAGACTTTCAGATACACGTTGAGCAAAGGCAGCCTGTATCATTCAGATAAGATAAACAGTAGCATTAGCCGAGCCAACTTTACAGTCATAATGTACATACAGAAATAATGCATATTCCACATTCAAGTGCTAGAACCACATTATTCCATACTGAGCTCACAAAAACAACATGAGACTGAAAAAGAATCCACTTACTGCAGATTTCTGGGGGGTAGCAAACAGCTCTGTACAGATGATAAAACCAAATAAATCAACCAGCGAATTTGAAAAGTTTAAATAACATGCCAGCAAGAGAAAATATCAAAGGACACATTTCTAGCTTACCAAAACTGTCTTGAGGGTTTAAGTCTCCATATGGTTTGGTGATTGACACACTGAAAAGAATAGCAAAGAGTCATAAGAGAGGACATTAATAGGTTCCTACAACCATCTTCAGTGACATTGGCACTACACAAAAGCTGTGAATTTTGAACTTTTTGCAAATTGGAACAAATCTTTTCTCTCAGACAGCAAAACCAAAGACATGCTGCACTCACCTGTCTTTAGATGTACCAAACAAACACAGGCTTGCATCTGTCCATGGCAACATTTCTTTCTCTGAAAAGCACAGTGGGAAACATGATTCTACTCTGACACAATGAATCTAGATAAACATCTTGAATGCAGACATTCAGCAGGATGTTTGAGTTAGGTGTCCATTTTAAAAAGGTCAGTCGGCCACTCACTCAACTTTACCACAGAATGAGTTCCTGAAATAAGTTGGAGATTGAATGACATAATTGCACAAACTGTTTTGCAGTTAGTTAAGGTTTGCTAATGTCACCTCTCTCAGGAGAGAAGAGTTCTTCATCTTCAGTTTTAGGCGACTCCTCTCTACTGTGTCTAAAGATCTTTGGGGTAGAAGACAGCTGACTGTCCAGGGCTCGTTTTTCAAATGGCGTTTTGAAAAAGCCATCTTGGTTAGCAGTGTCACAGGTATCTTCCTCAGTGCCATTCCTATCTTCACTGGAAGCTTTAAATGTCAGATCATCAAACCAGTTTGGGTCCAGTGGTCCCAGCTCTGCATTAAAATAAATTACCAAATTAGCTGCATTTAAAATCACAATAACACACATAATAAGAATGTATTACATATTACTACTGTGGTCTAGGCCAGCCCCATCAATATATTTGTGTACTGTACTGGTAAATGAACATGTCCATCCCAAAGCCAGAAATCAGAGAACTAAGACTCAAACCTGTGATATTATCACTAAGTAAAATCTGGAGCTACTCCATAGACAATGAATAGGTAAAAGATGCTCTGAGCCTTCTTAAAAGGTAGAATCTGTAATGCTGTAAAACAGCAGCCTCGAGGCAAATAAGCCCCATTTGGTATAGCATTTTGTTTAATTTTTTTTTTTTTTTGGTCTGGTGTGTGGGTTGGACTTGAGTGGGGTTAGGGGAGGGGTTGTTATTGGTGGCTACACCTCAGGTTCTGCCAAGAGGTCTGGAGAAATTCAGTAGAATAAGTTACAGTATAGCTATATACCCTATATCATAGCTATATATTATATAATATGGGCCTATATGTTAGGGTAAATGTAGGAAAACGGTGATTATACACAGTCGGTAAATGTGAGATTTTTTAGGCCAATAATCTGTCAATAAGGCTCTAATACAGTGAACACTTGATGGGTTATATCCACATCTGTTTAGAAACCTAACCCTTACCTTAACCTCACTGGAAATGTCACACCTAATCCTAACCTAAAAGAGCGATGACTTGGTGAAATACGGTTGATATCCTAATTTGTTTCAATTATTCATCAAAAACTAAATGCGCAGTGCACTCACCATGCCATCGAGGCGTGCACGGGAAGTAATTAAAAGGATCCTGGCATGGCTGTGTTTTCCTGTCACATTTACCGACGTGATGGGGGATGTATAGATATCCCGGGAAATGTGTATAATCACCATTTCCCCACATTTTTACCCTAACACATATACCATATTATAGCTATGTATATAACCTGAGGTGTGGCAAAGAACAGCAATCCATCCCCTATCCCCATTCAACTTCAACCCACACATCAGACCATAACAACCAAATGGGAAGTCAATCAGTCAGTTAGGGACATTGACTATTCATAGTATTCCCATGACGTGTTTTGCCATACAATATGCATGTTAATATAGCGCATTGCCACAGCTTGTTGGCCACAATTGTAATTTAATGATAATCACCTGCTATTTGATTACAATCACCTGTTGTTTGCGACCACGATGTCTGCAATCTTATGCTATGAATTGTAGGCCGGCCCTCCAGGTCCGGAAAAATGTTAAACAAAGTGCAATGCCAAGAGAGGAAATTTTGCCTAGAGGTTGCTGTTTGACGGCATTATAGATTCTACTTTTAATGACTGGGTTTATGCCCAAATTAGCTTTATTCTGAAAGTGTTAGATCAGCAGCAGAATGTAGTCATGTGAGTGCTCTCAGTCACCTTTACCATCATTCCCAATTCATTAAAGGGGAACACCACCCAAATTAAGAATTCAAATATTTTATTTCCATGACCTCGGAAAGTTCAATAGATATTTGTTAACATAAGCTACTCTAATGCATGTTTTTTGTTGTTTTTTTATTTACTTACATTTGTTTTATTCTACACTTGTTCTTAGTTCTGAAAAAGAAAATGTACCCCTATACTCATAACATCTCCCTGGATGCTCTCATCGTCATCGATAACATCTTTCTCAATTCACTGTCTATGGAGCAGCTTCAGACTTTATACTTGATGACTTCACAAATTTGAGTTTTAGCAGTCCAGTTTATGGACTTGGGAAAGAGTTGTTCATGTTCACAAAATTTTTTGAGTCTTAGTCCATAGGGATAACATGTATGAATTCTGAAATTGGGTGTAGTTCCTCTTTAAACAAAAAAAACGTACTAACCATAAACAAAAGTTAGATTAAGTTAACTTTCAAGCACAGCGTTAACATTAACCTACCATCCCATATGGTGTCAAAGATGCTTCTGTTTGAAGGCGAATCCATGTCAAGTGATTCAATCCATCTCTGAAGTTAGGTAATAACGTTACACCTGCAACATTAGTTAGAAAATAGAATCTAACGTAAACGTTACATTATTATATTTCTATGACCGGCAATGAAAAAACGTTATTATTCTGATGAATGACGAAACTGATTTAACCTTAGCAGGGTTCTCTGGGTGGTCAGTGCCCTCTCCTTACCCCAGTAACGTAAGCACCAACATTTCCTCATTCGTTGCCTCACCAACGTAGCTGCTAGCCACAAGGTAGCTACGCTAATGTTAGCTAAATAGCAAACAAGCCAATGCGAATAAGCACATTCACCTAATCCCTGACAGCCTGGTTAGGACACACGTTCAACTACAAGTTGCCAGCTAGATTTGAGTTTGTCTCGTCTCGTAGTTGGAAATTCGCAACAAAAAATGTAGTGCTGCTGTATTGGACCAGACAAAACTTGAGGATAACATTTATACTTAGCGCGTGAATGTAGTCCCACTTCCGGTCACTGCCCAGGCTTCACAATAAAAGTAATTGAAAGGTCTGGTATCACGTCAATGAAATCATAAAAATCAACAGCACTACTGTAAACCTTTGCTCAAACTGAAAGGATAGTAGCAAAGGAGAATTCAGAGCCAAAGTTAAACAATGTGTTTCTTGACAGATGTTTTGTCATTGTAGGTGTGTAGGCCTCTGTATAGGTAATCTAGGCTATATTATATTGCATTAAATCCTATGAACAGCATTTCCAATTTCACGTGGCAAGGGGCTAAATTGTGGCAATTAAATTTGGGAATTAAACGAGTAGGTGGATTCAGAACACGTAGCTAGATATTTTATTGTCATGAGGCCAATATTACATGCATTCGTCAGTGCAGCGTGCCCCTTCAAAATATGTATGACACTGAACTAGTAGAACATAAATATTGGCCCCAAGGGAGGATATGAATTAGTAATTGGTAAGAGAATGATTTAGAACTTATATAGACAATTACGTGTAGGGGGCATTTAAGTGTATTAATTCAAACAAACTGAACTTTAAAAAAAATCGGGACTTTATCAATATTAAGCCTAAAATTGGAGCAGATGGACAGAAAATGGACACTTATTGACATATATTTGATATACTATATGGCGAAAGGCGAAATGCATCTGTATCATTCAATCATACAAACGGAGGGCAAAAGGGCAGATGTTTCACTTTCAGTTAAGATGGCTGAGAAAGCCAAGATATTCCCCCTGGAAATGGGTGTAACGTTGGCTTTTGTCTTTGTAGGTATAAGAGTCACAATAATACTTTATTTCACACTGCTTTTTGTTAATAAAATCAGAATAAGATAATTACTAAGAATAACATTGACACAAAGCATTGATTCCTTGATGAATTAGGAAAGAGTGATTATGATTCTCTTCCGTACACTTCAGAATTCTGACATTTTGGAAATGCATACTGTATGTATATGCATAATGGAATATTTTATGTAAGGTATGAAATAAAAATGTGTTTTTGTACTCAAGATTCATTGTAAATAGCTGTTTCAGTATAAACCATTTCATTACAGGAAACTCATGGTTTTAACAAAATCCTCACTTCACAGAGCCTCTTTATGTAGGCTATAACTTATAGTTGTCATGAATTATAACCAAAGCTATAAACCGCAGTTAACAAATGTAATTTTTTATTCTTTATTGTTACAGAAGTGTACAGACAACCAAAGTACAGTTCATTGCAAAGGCAGAAGTATTTACAGGGTGAAAAGCTACATCAAAAGTCCCTACAGGAGCTTTACAAATATGTATTTCCTTCAATCTACACGCAAGTCAAGTTGTAAATTAAAAACATAAAAATACAATCTTATAAGCATGAGCAAAGCCCCCCATTGCACTATGTACAGAGTTTTCAGTTAAAATAGTTTATTATATTATATATTCATAAATATTACTATTACACTTTTTTATACATAAAATTTGCATGCTTGGCAGTTTTAACAGATGGAACAAAACATTTGTTTTCAATCTATAAAACTAGTCAGTTAAAAGCATGTTTATCTTATGTAGATAATATAAATAAATCTCCTATTTGCTAATAGCTACACAGTAGGAAGGTACAGTAAGATATTTTTAAGTAACAGATAACCCACACAGCGGCATCTAGGTATGAGACAGTACAGTAGATTTGCAGCATATCAAAGTAGCTGAGCGTGTACAATATTATGCTGAGCAGTGTCTGTCATTCTGTCCATGGTTGTCAGGTTTGAGTTAAGCACACATGCACACGCACACGCACACACACACACGCACACGCACACGCACACGCACACACAAACTACTTTAACCAAGCAATAAGCATCATTATACCTGTACTAAGAATTTTCATTTTCACTTTTCATTTCAAAGCTCTGAATTTCAAACATTCATTCATGATACAGTAAAAGTCTTTCACCTCTGTGAAGCATTGCACATTTTCCCTTAACAATTAGAACAACATGTAATTGAAGGAGAATAACTTAACTTTGGTACGTCATTTGTTAACTGTGAAAGTCATTGACCTCAGTAGCAAGTGGCCGCTTTGTGACATTATCTATTATTATTAGTGCAATAAAAGCCAAAGTTCCTTTGCAATAGCAAAGTCTCACATCTATCTCACTCACTCCATCAGTATTGCTGCACATCTGAAGATCTGAACATGTGACATTTCTTTAATCTGAGTAGGGACAGAAAGTAAAGTTTTCTCAGGGACAGAGAGAAAAGTATCCTCAGGGGAGGGGAGAGTGCTGGGTGACCGCTGAGATGACGGCAGCACCCCCAGACAGGAACGAAGGCTGAGCCTGGGACAGGCTATTGAACAGGGAAAGTTTGATATCAAAGACTTGAGCCTGAAACACTGGAGTCGGGGAGAAAGGTTGTGATGGCCCGGTAGCCCTGAGCACGTCTGATCATGTCCCGAATCTCTCCGTTGAGTTCCATCAACTTCACACAGATCTCCGTAAGGTCCTGCTTCGAGCCCACCAGAGCAAAGGTTCCTGTCTGGCCCAAGGTTTGATGTCTGAAGAAGATGTTCAGTAATGTCTGGACCTCATCCTCCGATCGGCTGCCAAAGATGTCATGGGGCCACATTCTCCTGCACAGAAAAATATGTTATATGTTAAATATGTTAAAAATATATTATTATTAGTGGTGGATGACATGGTGAAGGGATATGGTCTGGAGAGTGTCTCATTCTTCACTATTTTATACTGATTTCTGTAACAAGATTATTGTCATTCAAAAGCCTATTGGAACATTAGGTTCTGATATGATATTGATTGTTTGTATCATGCTGTTGTTTTTAATTCTGCTATGCACTGCTTTGCACTGCTATTGTATGTCTCTTACTGAATTTTATGCTGTGAAGCACTTTGAGCTGCAATTCTTGTATGAAAGGTGCTATACAAATAAAGTTTATTATTATTATTATTATTATTATTATTATTATTATTATTATTTTTATATTTTTTTCAGATTGAGGCAGTGCAACATGTGACAGCATACACTCATGTTAAATGTATAGAGAAATAACAGCTTTTCTCTTTCTTCCTGTCTTTCTTACCTGCACTCGCGAATGTAGCGAATGGCTGCTGTGAATTCATTGTTCTTCAGAGCCTCAAGGATGGCCTGCACGGCAGCCTCAGAGGAGCTTAAGGTGGGCTCAGGGCAGGATCCCTCCAGGGCAGCCTGGTCGTCACAACTCACTGATACAGCCGCAAACCTCAGGCTGCCCTTCAAGTCATTCAGCTCTTTGGACATGTTCATCAACTGATGGTTTGAGAGAGATTCATATTATTATTGATTGGTTGGATTAGGCAATGGCTATCACGCAATCATTTAGAATGAGCACCCCATCTCCTCCCCATTAAAAAAGAAAAAGAAAAGATAATTTATACATATATATATATATATATATATGTGTGTGTGTGTATATATATATATAT
>OMKL01051570.1:8458-23126 GCA_900302295.1 Parasudis fraserbrunneri
TGGGAAATTAACGATTTGCGAGATAAAATGCATAAAATAACTGCTATACACTTTAAAGTGTATAGCAGTTATTTTATGCATTTTATCTCGCAAATCGTTAATTTCCCATAAACATAAAAAGTAAAAAGGGATTATGCAATCAAAATATGACAACTGATCTTACGTTTTTGGTTCTGCACTATTTTCTTTCGATGAGGTCTTGAATTTACATGACTGCTGCCCACTTGTCGTTGAAGTTTTCATGTTAAGACGGGTAGATCTGCGTACATTAGTAATGGAGGTTGGCTGTTGGGTCTGAGAGACTGCTAGGAGAAGAGAACAGGGAGCGGTCAAGGCAGTGTCATAACAGCTAATTCATAGGACCAGCGTGATCATCTGTTAGGGGAGATTAACATGAGATGATAAATAAAGTCTCACAGTGGTTTTTAGATTTTTAAACCAGTAAAAATAACACCATAGTAGTGAACTAGATTCATTATTTGTTCATTTAGAAGCCAGCTTATATTTAACACAGATGTCAAGATTTTATTAGCCTGGAAGCTACTTCTGCCCCTTTCCAAATTCCATAACTCCAATTCAAGCAATGAATCGCCTGCCCTGCAATACATCATGGATTTAATGTGGGAATTTTGGGAGAAAAGGCATTAGGGGGCGATTCAGGGTGCTGGATGTAGGCTAAGATTTTATGCGTCAGGCTCATTTGAATCAATGAATTAATTCAACGTGCGATTCTGGTCTCATGTAGAGGAATCCCTCCACATAAATACAAAGAATTACAACAGTGGATTTTTAAACTATTGGTCAGGACCCAAAAATGGGTTACAGACCTGTTTTTTGGGTTGCTATGTGACCACAATACGACTATATTTCAATGCGCCTGCATCCCAGGGCAAGGCCAAAGATTTAGAATCCATTAACTATAGGATACATAGCAGCTGTTGACTTATAATGTCTTTATTTGCAAAGTACATTTTGCATATTTCTCCTCTGCATTTAACCCATCCTAACTATTTAGGAGAAGTGGGCATCCATAGTCCAGTGCCCGAGAACCAACTCCAGTTCTAATGCCAGTGCTTTGATCAAGGCCAGTGGCAGAAGCATGTACCTTGCATGCATGTCTTTCATGACAATACCTTCTTCCTTTCCCTGAGAAACAGGGACTTCATCGGAGGCATCCGTCATTTCTTGGTCCAAAAAAGAGGATTCATCTTCATCATCATCATCATCATCATCCCTCATTTGTGTGGAGGATTCAGGTGGGGCATTGCCCTCTACACCCTCCGGCTGCAGTTCTACCTCGGTTTGCTCCCTGACCTCTTCAATTACATTTTCTGTTTGCTTGTCAAGTTGTTCGCTTGCCTGAGCTGTTGTTCCTTCACCTGCAGCACTTTCAGCCACCATCTCATCATTCAAAGTCTCAACATTTGAATCATCAGTCTTGCCTGCCGGAACATCTTGATCTACGGTTTCCTTCTTTAGTGCAAAAGTCTTCGTCAAGGTTTCCAGTGCTTTAGCAATGTCTACAGTTTCATCGGTTTCTTCCACTCTCGAGCTCGCGGTCTCCATCTCTTCACCGTCGTTGTTGTCTTCGCTTATGGACACCGTCTCCGGTTGAGAGAGATCGGTTTGTTCTTGGACCTCCTCTGTTGACTCAACTATCTCCTCGCCCACCTCGGAAGCTCCAACCTCTACCTCAGTGTAAACTGTCACTACACTATACTGATCTGCTCCAACAAAGGTAATTGGATTCAGTATGTTGGCGTAGTTGTGCATTGATTCCAGTCCAATAGAAATAGTTGTTTTTTGGGAGGGAGGGATGGATAATGCAGACATAATGCAGCTACCAATAGTGGAAGAGGGTCCATCTAGCAAAGACAAAATAAAAATAACAGTCATACAAGATTTTTAAGTAAAAACATAAGAGCGAAGTTTCCTACTCTATTTAATGGACATTATTTTTCCTCCATTTTGCCAGCACCAGAAGAAGGCAAAGCTGTATGACTTGTTTTTGGACAGAGAGATTAACTTCTTGTAAGCCTTCGGCAGCAGTGAATTTCTATGGCACTGAATGGCAATGACCTAAAAAACTGAAGAGACTTACAGGCTGTTTTCAAGAGGCCTGAGCTCTTATGGTGGTGGTAGATAAATCTCAGCTCATCGTGGGTGGACTGACCACATTCCTCCAGCACTGAGGGACCAGAGCCCAGCCACGCTGCAGTCTAAAAGGCAGGAAATGGAAGGAAGAGACAAACCAAGAACACTGGTGAGTTGCATCCAAGCAGAGGATCATAATGAGGATGCACCAATACCGCTGCCGATACCTATTGAAAAATGATCACGTTATAATTATTTTTCACCATTAGAGAGATCTAACAGACTTCTATGTGCCATAAATGCAGAGAATCAGGTTGCTGTGCTTTGATTTCTCACATGTTACATGTGTCTCTTGGTATTAGATTTAAGCATTGGGGACATTTTCCGATACCAAAACCTGTATCAGCTGGATTGTGCATTACCAAGACGATATAAAAAAAAAAATAAAAAAAATAAAAAAAACATTCAGTGACACTCTGAATTCTGTGACCTATCGTTTTGCAACATGTTACATGCTGTGAAAGGAAAAGCTTGAAACATCTACATGCTCTCAGATGACCAAAAGGTGTAGGCCTAGGAAAGGATAGTGCTGAATACCTGTTTGAGGTCTGGTATTGGAAACAGCTTTTCCAGTTTAGAGAGTAACTCCCAAAGTAATGTATGCAGGGCTGCATCATATTTGGGCCCATATTCCACTGGGAACACCTCCTGTAAGACATTCATCATTAACAAAAATGACCTCAGGGTCTGCATGTATAAAGTATCCTAGAATTAGGAGTGCTGATTTGAGACCAGTTTAATGACCACTCATCCTAGGCCAGTATTCCTACTCTTAGAATCTTTATGCATAAAAGGCCTACCTCTTTTTCAGTAAAACTGTTTTAAAAGATGAGTCTTGAGGTTATCTGGTAACATTTAGCAAAATCAAAAAACATCAGTTTTCACTTCATGGGATCTTTAAAGGGCAAATGCAGAATTTTTGACTCCTAGTCCCATTTCCTACTTACCGGTGATGCTGTCGATCAGTAGAGTCCTTTCTCAGGACTCTACCCTTCATCAACATCATCGATGAGTAGGAAATAGGGCTGAGTCCAAAATTCTGAACTTACCCTTTAGTATAAGACTACTATTCTCAGTCAAACAATCGCTTTGAGCATGAAGTGTCTAACCTGAAAGAAGTATGCTCTCTCAGTTGGATCTTTCAGCAGGCTTTGAACAAGAGCCACAAATGTGGTTTCTGTTGTTTCCACATCTACATCCCTGTACTACAAGAGAGTGAATTGATGTTAGTTTATAATTTGTATAAAAGACTTATGATTATTATCATTTTGAAAAGCATGCATGCATACTTCCGTGTTTGCAGAGGATATAGGCAATCTATCTAGATAGGGTTGGATCGATTGAGGGTCAACAGAGCCTCGACACGACCCTTTGCATAACTCCAGAATCAGCTGAAACACACAAAACAATTCACTTGTTAAAATGGAAATTTTAACTATTTACTATAGATAATGCTCCTATAATATAAAAAGAACTATTGTTACCCACCCTTGCTCTCAAGCCCAGGACAAGCTGGGCTCTCTGTCTGAGGTTTATCAGCCCTGGGACTGCCTCTGTCACCGTTAAAACAAAGTTCTGTAGTTTCTCATAATTCATCACATCTTTCTGTTTGGCCACCTGCCACATAGCAGCAGACAACAGCCGCAGTGGAGGCACTAGGAGGCGCAGAGAGGAGAGGGGTAGACTGGGATCTGAAATGAATGAGGACAGATGATCTCACTCAGACACGGTTGTTGGAGGGCAGTGTTGAGCACACAGAGAGAGCAGATAATTCTGATAGAAACACAATTCCAAGTTTGGGACCTACTTTGAATCCATCTACCCTATTCTACGCCGCTTGCCATTTTAACAAAACCCACGTGCAGTTATAGCAGACTACCTGACAATTTTGTCACGATGTAATTTCTCATACGTTTTCTGTTTTAACTCAGTCTTGTCATAACATTGAGCTAGTATAATTACTGGAACCCAAATGGTTCAGTGAAGTTCGCAAGTGGCAGACCCTACAAAACATAACATACAAATACATAACCATACAATTCTGCAAATAAAATAAAATGTTATGTGCCAACCAACCATCAGATCGAACAATACACGCTTCTTAGGAGCGAGTTGGTGTTTAATTCCGTTAAATAGTCTGGGCCGGCTAACACAGCTAGCTAGTCAATCACTAAATATTGACAATTCTAGAGGGATCACATCTTTCAAATACATACCATTGATTTCTTCAATTGATCCACGAGCTTCCATGATTTTAAAAATCGCTCTGTCGCCGTTCAAATGTGTGTAAATTAATCTGAATTGTTTGCCCTCTTAATTTTGTGGCTACATGCGCGCTTGGAACGCAAGCACTTGATTCCTCAACTTTTCTTCCGTGTAACCTCTTTTCAAAATAAGAGTCTCACAGCTGCTCTATGACAGCTCTTGTGCAAAATCTACCTTACGTACCCCTGCCTCTTTCGCGAAATTCTTACAAATCGACCTGTCCTTAATCTTTGAGACAAATACACAGAATTTGAAAAATTAACAGGTTTATTTTAACAATTGGATAGCATGATTCAGCCAATAACGATTAAACGTTTTAAACCAGTCTTACCAAATGGCCTACCCTTTGCTTACTTACACCATATTTCAGGCATGTTTTATTTTATAATCAATATCCCAGTTCAGATTTAATATAAATACACAATGCCATTTTCATCTGATAAAAAGAGAAAAAGCAACATACACATAATAACAAACATATCCCTGTCAACTCAAAGCATGAGTTTTCTCATGCGCCCGCAGGAGATGCATTCTGCTGTAGGCCTTCCCACATTCTGAACACACAAACGGCTTCTCTCCAGTGTGTGTGAGCATGTGTCTCCTCAGCAGAGTGGTGCTGTTGAAGCGCTTCGCACATAACGTGCACCCGTACGGACGTTCTCCCGTGTGAACCCGCATGTGCACCGTGAGGTAGCAGGACTGGGTGAATGTCTTCCCGCACTGAGGACATTTGAACGGTCGCTCTCCAGTGTGGTACCTCTGATGTTTCATCACCTCGGCAGACGTTAGGAAACTTTTCCCGCACTGCGAGCACAGGTGTGGTCTCTCTCCTGTATGAATGCGATTGTGTCTGGTCAGATCTGTTGATTTGGCAAATTTTTTACCGCAGAAGGAGCAAGGGAAAGACCTTTCCCCCGTGTGCGTGTGAAGGTGTTTCTTCAAGGACCGGTTAGCCTTGAATGTCTTATCACACTGGGGGCAAGGGAAGGGTCTTTCATCCGAATGGCACTGGAGGTGTTTGGACAGTTCCCCAGAGGACAAAAAGCTCTTCCCGCACTCAGGGCAAAGAAATGGCCTTTCCCCCGTATGAATTCTTTCATGTCTGGTAAGGATCGGCAACTGTGTGAATCTTTTGGGACAGTGGGAACACTGGTAGGGGCGTTCTCCGGTATGAGTCCGTTGGTGCTTGATCAGATTGGATAACCTTGAGAAACCCTTCGGACACTGGGAGCAACAAAAAGAGCCCTCTTTCTTGTGGCTTTTCAGATAGTGTTGCCTCAGACAGACGAACTGAGTGAAGTTCATCTTGCAAACTGAGCAGTGGAACGGACGCTCTTGGTTGTGCGTTTGCATGTGTCTGGTCAAGGCCTCAGAGTTCTGACATTTCTTCCAACACTGGCTGCAGCGGAGAGGGTCATTTTCTGAGTGAATCAACAGATGCCGCTTCATCTGCGACAATTTACTGAAAGACATGCTACATTTCGGGCATTTGTGTTGACCCTCTTCACCACAAACCTCCTCTTTAACTTCGTCCATATTTGCTTGTGTGGTTCTTCCAATTCCTGTACTGTTTGCAGATGGCGTTAGATCTGCAGATTGAACCACAGAAGAGTGTGTTTTCAGATCCTCCCCCTCGTCAAATCCTTTCCCAAACAAACAGCACTGGAACGGTCTCGACCCAGTGCCCTTACGTTGGTGCCTTTTCAAGTCAAATGAGTAAAGGAAGGCCTTTCCACAGTGGGGGCATTTGTACGGTCGCTCCCCAGTGTGGGATCTCTGATGCCTCCTCATGTCCGTGGCACGGGAGAAGGTTTTTCCGCACACCGGACATGTTTTGGAGCGAGGCGTCCGTTTGCGGGACTTCCCTGGTGTTTGGACAGTGTTCATGTGTGGTTGGTTCTCCTCAGTGGTGAGGACAGTGTTCATGTGTGGTTGGTTCTCCTCAGTGGTAAGGAGACTGCCATCCTCCTCAGGGTGGTGCTCTTTCACATGCTGCTGGAGGTCCTGTTCCTCTGTGTGATAAAAAGAGCACAGGGAGCAGGCAAAGACCGGAGAGGGAGTCTCTGCTGTCCCATCTAGAGGGCAATGAGAACGAAATACAATCAATTTAGGAGACAAGTCTAACATGAAGGTCCATGATATAATACAATAATACACTGCCCTTTGATGGACCCTTTTATCCAATGCGCCTTACAATAACATGAGAGCATACAACCACAACAATCTCTTGATTATGAACAATTAATTCCATCACAATTATAAAAATGCTTGTTCAAATCCCAGCAGAAATAATGTTGAACCTATACCATCAAGTAAAGGGTGCACCAATACTGGTACTGAATATCGTCTGACACCATGCAAAAATAGGGTACTGGTATCTGAGAATTCCCAATACCCAATACTAAAATCTGATTGTAAGAGCCATGTGTAACATGTCAGATATTAAATCAAAGGCGATCATATTTGGCCTTGACAGGTAGAGGCATTTCCCATTGATCCCAAACTAATGGTCTAAGTCTATACCACTCAGTAAAAGTAATGGATTGGATCAGTACTTATCGGGTGACACTTAAGAGTATAGGACTCAGAATTAGTATCAGCAGTGAAAATGCTGTATCAGTGCAATCCTAGACCCAAGTCGTATAGCATGTATTGTCAATTTACATATTACATGTCTACAAACCTATACTTCCACTGACTGGAGAATGGACAGAAGCAGCATTGCAATCCTCTGCACCTTCCCTATGAATGAAATTAAACAAAAAATAAATCACCAACAGCTTTCAGTTGGGTGTTTTCTCAACTTTTGTCATATACCGGTAACTTTGGTCTGTGTTATTGTGGCTTTTCTGTGATATAATGAATTTTTAATTGGCTTGGTATGGTAATGATAAAAAAGCAAATATTAAGTCAGATTTCTCACAAAAGGATTTCTGAAATATTTGAGATGATCAGTTGAAAATTATTTTCAGTTAGAGACTGTATCACATTTTCCATTAACATGTGGTGCAGATATTCGAATATAGAAAAAAGTCCTTTTTAATATCATGATATTTCTTTTCTCCCATATCGTCCTCTAGCTTGAGGTGAGAATATGGGTTTGGAATGGAATTTGGAATTGATTTGTTTAATTGATGAACTACTTATGTACATTTACTGTGTTTTCATATCTAGTGCCTTATAAATGTATGTAATATTTGTTGTTTCGTATGAGACCTATGTACATTGTACTTTAAGTCACCTGCCCAGGGACCACGGATGAAAACGAGCTGTCTAGTGATATCTCTTTATAATGTATCAGACTTCATGTACTTACGCAGTGTCTGCAGCCTCTGGCACCAGTCTCAGTGGAATGACCCATGTCCCATTTGCCTCATTCTTCAACACCACAACCGGTTCCTCACTTTGGTGTGATCTGACTCTACCTCTCAGATTCTTCTCCTCTCCAGACTTGGTAGGTGTGGCAACTGTGAGAGGAACCCCAGAGACTTCCTGACGTTGGAGCTGTGCTACTTGGCCATCGAGGTCACAGGGAATAAGAGGACCACAACGGCTTTGTGACCCATGTTCAGAATTAGTGTTGTCCACGGCATTCTGGGAAATATAAGTAGATTTATCCTCCACCTCCTCCTCATTTTCTTCTGTCTCCTTCTCTTTCCCTTGATGCTCTTTAGGTAACTTGTCCTCCTGGCTCAATTCCACCTCACTATTCTCTACATTTATTAGCGACTGCTCATAGTCTCCATCATTTCTCACCTCTTCATAAATAATTTCAACCCCTCTATCTGCTAACTCCAACTCACAATCAACCCCCATTTGTTCACAGACAACTTCCATAGATGTGCCAATATGGCTGCTTTCCAATGAAACCAGCCCAATATCTCCATTTAGTTGCTCCTCCTCTTCACATAGTTGGCCAAACTCTAATTCTGTTTCTAAGTGTTCTCCCTGAACCCCTTTCTGCTCCAACTCAAAGCGACCGTCCTCCGTCTCCTGAATCTCTGTCCTGTGATCGACATTCAGTTCCATTCCCTCACTGGACTGCATGCTCGTCGCCAGCTCCACCTCTCCATAGTCTGTTACCACTATAGACTCTGTGTCCAGCTCTTCGCCATACAGAATTGAGTCGTTAAGGATCTCCGACTGAATCTCAGTGGTGGTTGTGGTGTTCATGGCGTCCATGGACAGAGGGACATGATTGGACAGAGAAGAGAGGATGTGGTCACCGATGGACGTGGACTGACTTCCTCCTAAAACAAGATAAATGTCAAGAGTAGAGAACAATTGTTTTCAACAATCCTCGGTTCTCAATCTCCTTGGTTCAAGGCCCCTAAAAACAGAGGGATGCCTGTTTGAGACCCCCCAACTTGGTGGTGAGTATTGACAGACAGAATGGTGAACGTTTCGCACCGAACGAATTAGGCCTATTTTTTTTATTTTCCCTTTTCAGGCTATCTTGATTAATAATTGGAGGAGGGCTATGGACTTCACATAATCATAAATATGATGTATTTATGTGGGGATGTATTTGTATAATTTTCAAAACCACTGATGCTCATAAAGGCACGCTGTCATACACATTTTGGGTCGTGCTTACCAATAGTGTTCAGGTGTCCGAGATTTCGATGATGTTTTAGAAGAGTGTTCAGCTGCTGAGTGCGAGATATACTTTCAATACACTCATCAAGAACCAAGGGGGCAGCATTAAGCCAACAAGCTGTCTGAAAAATGGAGGGAGAAAAAAAATCACTTTCTTGACTATGTGCTCAGTGATGCAGTGGTAAAATAAAAGGTGAGTAAACTATGGACTCAATCACCAAAAAATGAAAAATATATACTGTATATACTTTTTTCAGAATAGTATTATATTGTTTTGTTTCCTCAAAAAGACCCTATTTCCATGTAAATTGCATTAATCTGATACCATTTACTGTCAAGTGTACTGTGAATTACAATCACGAAGACTGAAAGTTTATATCAGTTTCAAAAGTTGGGTAATCTCTATTTTACAGTCTGTGTGTAAAGCCTATAAAATGCTGTAAAGGGTGTGTATTTGAAGGCATTAAATAATTGTTTTTCACATTATAAAGTGGCTTCCCTCTTCATTTTTTACATTTTAATCTCTATTTCAAGAATAAAAAAGGTAGGTAAACTGAGCTTAGGTGGGTTTACCCTCCACAGTGTCTGTATTTACTCATCTGTGCTTCCTAGGGCCAATAAAAAGAGGTATTAGGACTGGTCTAACAATGAGATCTGCATATAATATACCTGTTTCAGGTCTGGGACTGGGAGGAGCTGTGTAAGCCTCGAGAGAAATTCCCACATCAGGTCTCTTAGTGCAGAGTCATACTTAGGACCATACTCCACAGGAAAAACTTCCTACAAAAGAAAAAAAATTAGTCGGAGAAGTGTTTGACAGGATATTTTTTAAAGACAAAAAATGAGTAAATAGTAAATAGCTTGCTATAGAAATGTATGACAACCTGGAAGAAATGCTCTTTTTCGACTGGGTCTTGAAGAAGGGTTTGGACCAGTGCAAGAAAATTTGATTCAGATGCCTCCACCTCTGCTTCGCAAGACTGGAATTAAAAACATTGGAATCACCTCATATGCTTATACACAAAGATACATTCAGTGTTTCCCATACATGGGTTTATTGGTGGCGGCTCACCACAATATCAAACAGACCCACCACAAATAGATTTCCCAAACTGATACAACACATTAATAATATCTCATCTTGCATGGACAGTCCTCGACACTTTTTGCACGAGCTTCCACTGTGTGTATGTTACATGTCCCAGCTTGCCACTACAGAAAATAAAGAACATTCACGTACATTCATTTCTGAAGACTGTTTTTGGCCAATTACACGCAACCCTGAAATAAAAAAAAAACTTGCCCCTGGTTCCATAGGAGATGTTTCAACCCGAATCCTGTCCAAGTGGGGCTGGATGGTCTGAAGGTCTAGAATCTGCTCGGTGCGACACATTTCCAGAACCAGCTGAAACAAAAACAGAAGCTGCTGTGATGTTTTGACAGTTGATGAGTCAAGTCAAAGACTGCTCCAGTGAAGCTGCTCAGTGGCCAACAACAGGGGACTATGGTTGTACTGGGCAGCTCCCAGGTGTGAATGTGTGGAACTGAGTGAGGGTGAAGCAGGGCATTGCTGAAAAAGAGCATGTATACTTCCTTAAAACTCACAACAACTATTTGCAGAGTTCTTTGTTTTGAGAATTTCTTCTGTAGTGTCACTACTATGGCAATCTCTCTCTTACCTTGGCTCGCAAACCCAAAATAAGTTGAGCTTTCAGTTTGAAACTCAGCAGCTCTGGAACAGTTTCTGTGACAGAGGTCACAAATTCCACCAGTTTTCCGTAGTCCAACACATTTCCACTCTGGGCCACTTTCCACATTGCAGCTGACAGCAGCTGGACTGGCGGCACCAGGAGCCTCAGGGCAATGAGAGGAAGATGTTCTACAGTAAAATACAGAGAAGACAACGTCATTTATACTCATGTCATTTAGATATTATGTTCATTTTGTTTTACTAAACTCATGTTTACCTTCCTCCTTCCAGTTACCCATGTTTAAATATGGTGCACCACACCAGCAAAATAGAGCTTGTCTCAGTGTGCTATCCCTGAAGGATTTGAACTGAGCGTAGCTGAATTGAATTGCATTGAAATGGAATAGGATTCATCATCAGTTAGGCTAGCTAAGCTATTTAAAAGTAGTCAACGCATTGTATCACAAACATTCGTGGCAACATAGCACTCTTTAGCAGTTAAATACAGGTTACATTGTCACCTTATTTTGTAGCACCTGTGAAATTTCTAAATGCAATGGTCAAGTTGGTCTCTAGACTGTGTAGCCTGCTGCATGTACATGTAAAGTAGACATTGCACACAGTGCACTTCTAGTGTTAACGTTACTTTTAACATAGACAACCATCTCACCTCCAATCCTTGGATTCGCATTAATATCCATTTTATTTAGGTGTTTATCAGCTTCAGCGGTTAACGAGGTTGCAACAACTTCTGAGGCAAATCAAGTCGTTCCTCACATTTTACGAATGTTGTTGTTGACTGAAGTGGCACAGGAAGAGAGTGTGACTTCAAAATAAAGGTTCGTGAAACGAAACCCATAGGCTAATGGACGCGGAAATGTCATGCGCATATTGACGTCACGCTCAGGGTAGTCACATGAAACATCTCAGTGTGAGAAAACATATGTATGTGCATCGTTTTCTGTCTTTTAAACTAGAATAATTTCGTAAATTAACATTGAGTTTGCACTCTAAACTGTAGCTCATCAAAAAGACAAACATGGATGAGGACGGGTTACCAATTGTGGGATCTGGAGTTGATCTTACCAAGGTTAGTGCCATCTCTGCTAGCCAGCAGTTAGCCAAAAAGAGAAGGAACATCTCTGACGTTGCTAACGTTAGCCATTTTGCAAAATAAATAGCTTTTTGTGTTGAAATCCACTCGTTTAATGCTAGTTTGCTACCAATCATCATCATCAGCAGCAGAAGCTGCAGTTAGGGCTAACGTACTTCTTGCTGTCTTTTAATTTCCACAGGTCCCAGCCATACAACAGAGAAGGGTTGTAGCCTATCTTAATCAGTTCGTTGTGCATACTGTCCGATTTCTAAATCGTTTTTCGACTGTTTGTGAAGAGGTATGTACTGGCCATATTATCAAGAAGGCATATGTAAAAGCTATTGTATTTCACATAATTCAGTTGTGCCTTCAGCTTGCTTTTTGGTTAAGCCACACAACTTTGCTTCTTTGATATGATCATTAACATTATTGTCCTGTCAAACTCGTCTCCCGCAGAAACTTGCAAACATATCTCTTCGAATACAGCAGATTGAAACAACCTTAAGCATTTTGGAGGCAAAGGTGGGTTATTCACCTTCACTGTTATCTGCATGTCAATGAACTTTTTTATGTACACTGCACCACAGTATAACTAACATTCTTGCTTTGCTCTACGTAGCTCTCCTCTATCCCTGGTCTGGAAGATGTCAGGGTAGAGGGGTTAGGTCAGCAGCAAACTGCAGAGGCCAACGGACCAGTGACCAATCAAACCCAAGTAGACAGCCCTACACCATCACACCAACCAGAGGTAGATATTAAGTGTTGTAGGCACGCTTACACATGCACAGTGATGATATTAACGGATTGTCACTGTCTTGAGCAAACCCTCTATCTAAAGAGAAGAAAAAGTCACTTTTCAGGAATTAATGAAAACTAGATCCTTGTTTTGACATTTTCTAACGCAGTTTTCCGTGGTTTGGGTCTTCGGTCTGTGGTCGGTGTCAGGGTCTTTTAACATTTCATACACATAGGGGACAATGCAAGCTGTCAATTACAGTAAACAACAACAAAAAGCAAATTGGAAGAAATTAGTTTTCTGCAGTCCACTGACATGATATCGAAGGCTATGTTCATGTTATTGACAATAACACTTGGGGATGTTAGTTGAATTTCAATACTTTCTCTGTTCAAGGCCTCTCAGAATGTACCAGAATCTGTCCAGGAACAAAAAGTAGAGGCAGTTGCAGAGAATGTCTTGACGGTGGCCAAGGACCCACGCTATGCTCGATACCTGAAGATGGTGCAAGTGGTGAGTATACCCAAGCCCACTTGGGTACTGTGAAAAAAATGCAACCCTTTGTGATTCAAATGATCCTAACTTTTGTTTTCCCTCTCACAGGGTGTACCAGTTATGGCAATAAAGAATAAAATGGTCCTGGAGGGTTTGGATCCCAACTTGCTTGAGTGAGTGCTTCACATCTCACACTATTCGACTGATACACCCAGTCGCATCACATTCTCCAAATGGCTCAGACCTTTTCCGTCAAACCTTATCCTTTGATTACGTTTCCTCTTAATGATGCATTGATGTTGGTTGAATATGAAATGATTGATAGAACCAACCAGCCAATAACTGTTCCCTCATTACTATTCACAGCACACCGGATGCAGCTGTGCCTGATGCAGGAAGCAAGAGCACAGAGGATCAAGATGATGCTGATGATAGCTCTGGCAGCGAATCATCTTTCAGCGACTGATCTGTTTCTTCCATCCACATCACCATGAAGCTGGCTTTAAGACCCGCCCTTCACCGTCTGTGCTTCTGAGGGACCTGTGCTGGGCATCAGGTAGCAGTGTGCCTGACAAGCAGTACTAAGTAGCAATGAGGAAGATATCCAACCGAAAGCCTGATTTATGTGTGGATGTAGGTACCCAATACGCAATGAAAGTGCATACGTTATTTGATTAAGTATACTCTACACGACTTTTGGTGACACCTGTCATCATTGGAGACATCTGTCAATGTTTTGACTGTTTGGTAATGAACTAATGGATCTTTCAGTCTTCTGTTTTGATTGCTTTGATACATTGTTGCCCATATCTTCCTATCTTCTTTTTGGGGTAACTAGGAAAAATGAAAAAAAGCAGCAGCTGTGTTTACCGTTTTGATGGTTGCACTGTGGTGCAAAACAGCGAACCATGTTGGCTAAACCTGAAAAACCTTTGCAGTTAGTTTAGCCAGCATTAGTTAACCAGAGCTGAATGTTACAATGTATCAAATTGGATCAAAACGGCAACCGGCAAGGACACGGAACGATGACAGGTGTCTCCACAATCTGTCGACATTTCATCAAGTACGCATTTTCCTGGCATATACAGGCAAATAATTACATTGCATTGTAAACTGCATACAATTTCAGTGAGAATTAGCTGAAATTATCTCTTAGTCTTATTAGTCAATTACTGACTGTGGATGTTGATACATCATTGCCATTTCTGACAAATAGTCAGTATGTCATCATGTTTCCCTGTTGATTACAAAAGCAGAGATAAATAATAGGGCAGTATAAAGTAGTTTTTATACTAACACTAATGATATGTACTTATTGGTGTTTTTGTATTGGTCATTATGTATTGTTGCTGTGTGTATGCGTGAGTGTGCGTGTTATCTGGTGAACACGCTGCGTCTGAAGAGGTAAAAACTCCAGGAACATTTGTTGTATATAGAACTTGATTCGCGTTTCGGCTTGTGGTCTTCATCAGGGTCATCCACACTGCATCTAACTTTACAGTCTAATGCCTTTGAAAGAGATTGTCTAATTTTCTCATGCACTCAATGCATTTCAGCAATTCTGTCTGCATTTCTTATGGACTGTAGGAGAGCGTGTGTGAGAGAGATCTTGGAGGAGGCGGGGGGCAGGGGG
>OMKL01051572.1:0-17099 GCA_900302295.1 Parasudis fraserbrunneri
TAAATGGACTGCATTTATATAGCGCTTTTATCCAAAGCACTTTACAACTTATGCCTCACACTCACCCATTCACCCACACATTCACACAATGACAGCGGAGGCAACCATGCAAGGTGCCAACCTGCTCGTCGGGAGCAGTTAGGGGTTAAGTGTCTTGCTCAAGGACAAACAAAGAATCGAACCGTGAACCTTCAGATTACCAGACGACGGCTCTACCTCCTGAGCCACTGTATTTTGCCACTTGTATTGAGCAGGCCGTTTTTGGTTGGTGTCACACACACCAAATTTTAGAATCATTAATCTCTTCCCTGCCTGGCTACCCCACACCCAAAAGTAAAAAACAAATAATTCACCTTTCCTTAAATGTATATTTGTACAGTCTGGACTGTGAGAGTTGGAATTGGATTGCATATGTCCCATGGCCTTAAGTGAGTTTGACACCACTGCCTTTGGGAAATCAGAGTGCAGGGTCAGTCATTTGCAGTGTCCCCGGAGCAAGTAGGGGTGCAGTGTCTCACGGGAATCAAACCTGTGACCTTCTGGTTATGGGTCAGTCTCTCTAACAACAGACCACCCTGTTGACACTCAATAAAAGGCACATTGAGGTTTTAATTCCTCTTTGGGAATCTGATCATTTGGTGAACTGGTGACTGCTGTGAAAGGGCAGCTGACAGCTAGGGAAAGACCTTGTAACAGCATGGAAAGACAGCTGACAAGAGGGAAGAGGCCCCACGGGGGCTTCCACAGGCTAGCTACCTGTGGCAGTAGGACCCAGCAAGAAAGGTGCTTGGGCCCCACCCACCTTTGGCTACGAAAACCTTTAAGAAGTGGTTATCCCCTGAGTCAGCATGAGCGGGTGCGGAGAACCCGGCAACTGGGCCTATCAGCAAAACATCGAGGAAAGAGGGTGCCCACTTGATAACCCAGAAGATGCCATCACTCACTTGACCATCCCGCAGAGTCTAGGCAGCATCTGCTTTTACTTAATTTCTTTGTTTTATTTTTTTCTGAATCATCTTGGGCTCATGCTCAAAGAACATTATGGGTTAATCTAAGGAGCTGCACCCAGCCCATGAACTAGCAATTAAATGATGTCAGATACTTCAGTTGAGGAGTTTGTGTATTGGGTGTACAGTAAGTGTTGGCAGCCATGAGCCAGTAACTGTTATAGGATTGTGGTTGTCAATTAGCGTTTTCAAGGCATATCTGCAACCACTAGGACTATGAAAATGGTCATCTCCTCCAATACTGTACCTGAGCCTTGCTGTCCTCATTAGCTGATTGTGTGTGTGTGTGTGTGTGTGTGTGTGTGCGTGCTCTTTGTAACCTTAAATGTCCTTAAAACCATGGGAAAATTACCGAAGGCTAGAGCATTTTCTGAGTTGAAACGGTAGCATGGAGATTAACAGGTGCTTATTGGAAGGTCCATAAGATATCTCAAAATGTCTAAAAAACTAAATAAAACAAAGTCACTCTTCTTAATCCTTTGTATGACAAGGGAAAATGCTTTTATTCTGGCTGCATAACAAGGAATTGGATGAAGGCTGAAGGAAACGGATAAAGGCTCCTGAACCGAAACAGATGTTGTCATGTTTTTTTTTTACTTCCTTTAAAGGCTCAGACATAGTGTAGCCAGGGATCGGCCTCCGCTGGGGTCCGTGCGGACTAGAACGACAAGACGATAGCGGTACGTCCACACAGGCATGTCCGAGCACCACTTTATGACCGCTCGTACCAAGTGTTCGCGGACAATATGTCTCAACCGCCGATCAAAGGAGATCGCAGGATCAAAGAGCAGGTACATCCAGGACTGTGGACTGTCCGTCCGCATAGTGTATGCGCCCTGTACTTCTGGCCTATATGTCTGAGCCTTAAGTGTGCCTCTCGACATCAAGTCCAAGTCCAATGTCAATCTGAAGGATAATTGCAGTTGTTTTCAATCTAGACCGTATTTTTCTCACCCGGCATCATGTCGACTGATCCTGACCTAAATCAATTGGACCAGGAATGAGCAAGTTGTGTATTTCTGGGTGCTGGAGCTGGCTGCAGCTGTCCTGGCTGGAATCCCAATCCGACTGTGCAACCATGGAAGAGACAGAGGAGAGGGAGAGTCTATCAAACCTGGTGGATCTCATGTCCAGAAGATCGCCTGTTTGGCAGCATTTGATGTTATGTAATGACCATGAGGCCAAAAACCAGCACTTGTTTTTATTTGAAAGGAGACCAAATATGATGGCATAATATAAAACATTGCAAACATTCGAAGCTTTGTTCAAACGATCGAAATTCGAGCATTACAATGACATTTGGAACCGACGTACACATTGCTGCGGTAACCATTGTACCTTTTACAATGAGTCAAAAACGGATCTTCCGCCCTTGCTTCGGAGTTAAATAGTAGACTAGGGCTTAATAATGCTGTTATTCTAATTATCTTGGGTTATGTCTTCTTCTTGCGAGTAGCTATTAACTCTGATGTAAGATGTCATCTTTTCGGGGAGCTTCTTGTACCTGCAAGTTTTTGGTAGCAATTTCTTTGTCACCTTCAAGAAAGGCTCTTGACAAAAACAATACATGTCACAGTCATGAACAATCACCCAACATGAAACAGTTTCATTACATACATACACACGCACATTCAGAAAACGTCTCTAGATTCATTGTAGAGGCCCTTTAACTACACCCATTGCTCAAGGGATTATAACATGTCCACGCCTGTCTCTGTCTCTGCAATACTTAGGAAGCGAAGTAACCTTCCTGCAGTCACATCCAACCCTTTCACTTTTTCAGCTCCTTTCTCTCTATGCAGGCACACGCACGCACACGTTTCCACAAACAATAAAAACATACCAGACCTGGGCCAAATATTTTTGGGAAAAAGAACAAATATGCATCTGCACAATAGCTTGCTGCTGCAAGACATCTAATAGTGTAGAGTAGACACAGCGTTTCACCCTCCGCTGGTCCTTGTCTGGTGTGCTGGTTACATGAGCCCATGACTGTTACTACATCACATGGTTATGGCATGAAATCACATCATAAATAACATACTACATCAATGCCCATTAGTTCACACTGTAAGGGTTTTATATACACCTAATACAATGGATAAGACTCTGACAGCGCATATAAAAAGATATATATATATATATAGAGTATCAGAACCTAGAATACATTGAAACACAGTTGAGGCACTTTGGCCAGCTATGCACAATCTGCCACAACAGAATCTTCATTAAAGACTTTTACAAAGATGGTTACATCCACCATGTTTTTGAGTTTTTGTTGTTTCGTTTTGTCAATGTGGTAGGATGCAGCAGCACACAAGGATAGAGAGGCAGGAACCACTTCTTGCATGCCCAGAGAGGGGTCCTGGTTTTCCCAGCATGCACACTGGGATGCACACGCATGCCACGAGCACTGGGGTGGCACAAATACAAACATGTTGTACTTGGGGCATGGCACGCCCTTAATATTTACATTGTTATATTTCTCCCTTGGAATCTAACAAGCTAACAACCAGCCAATAAAAGGAGGATATCAAGCTGAAAATGAAACCAAAACACAATTCAACGGAAAATCTTGTGGACTTTGCAATGGTTCTATGAGGTAGGAAATGTGTTCAACTTGTAGATTAGGGAACAGCAATAGAAAACTCTAATTTGGTGAAGATATGAATTTAAACAAAAGCACTAGATAGCCTACCTTTAAATTGGCTTTGCTGAAAAGTTGGCAATAACTTTTGACCAATAATTATGAAAAATGCCTTCGGGTAAAAATTATTAAATAATTGCAGCTTATTTCAGTGAGATTTTGGGCAGCCTCTTGGCTGATCTTTACCATGGGTGCCAATATTTCAGTAGAACACTGCATTCGTGATGCTACCCATTCCACAGTGCATGTTGACCTGTAGTTCCACACTTCAGACGCTTTACAGAAAAGGAAACAAGTAAAATAAAGACAAAAAGGAACACAGGAAAAAAAAACAAGGTACAATCAGTGACATTCATTCTCTCCTTTAATTCTAGCTGGACAGGTTGTCCCAGTGGTGTCAAATTCAAAATACCTGGGCCATCACTTAGATGATACTTTAAGCAACAACCACCACATCGACCAGGCGGTGAAAAAAGCCTCCCAAGCACCTTCATTTCTTAACTGTGATGGTCAGAACCAAAGTTCCTCAGGAGGACTTACTCACCATTTACCACACATGATCAGGCCATGTCTGGAATGTGCCAGTGCGATTTTTGTTGGGTGCTCCAAGAAGCGGGGGTAGAAAGAGTACAAAAAAAAAGAGCAATCAGGATTATGGCAAACATAGACACTCCTCCAATTCTTCCCACCCTGCAGTCAAGGAGAGAGAAGGCTGCAATAAAGCTCATTAATGACATGTCTGAGTCAGATCATCCCCTGAATGACCTCCTCCCCCTGAAAAGAGGAGGAAGCTGTGGCAGGCTCCTCAGGAACCAAAATGCACTCTCATGGATTGCTGCCAGAACTCTTGCTACAGCTATCAGACTTTTTGTTTGTCTTTGCCCGTTTTTGATATTGATAATATAGTTTATTTTTAAAGGTTTTTTTTATGTGTTGCATCCTACGTTTTCAAACGAGATGTAGAGAAATAAACTCACACTCAAACTCATTAGACCTACGACACTGTTATTTACTTGTCAGAAGAAAAGCAAAAATCAGACAGGCTTAGAGATAAACAGATGTGAAGAGGTCTGTTTTGAGTGCATTTTTATCCAGAATGATATGACGAAAATGGAGAGAAAGTTCAGCGCTGGCCTGGGAGACTTTTTAAACAGAGATCCCTCATTATGCTGGCGTTGCCTTTTCACACTGAACCAAACAAAGTGGCATAATACCACCCCAGTCTGTACTTTTATATAGAATGCCGGCATTCTGGAATTAGAGGTGTGAAGTGTAGAATTCGGCAAAAAAAGAGTGTCTTTTTTTACCTTTTGGTGCCGAAAAAAAGGCACATCCCGTGGTGGCATTTTGATCGTATTCGCCATCGAAGAATACCTACAGGTTTGCCCTGTCGCTCTGTTTGGACCCTTGGACATATTTTGAATAATTTTTGCTTTTGGAAAGTTGTGAGTCGAGAAAAAAGGGAGAATGAAAAGAAAAAGGTACGTGATTTCTCTCATCCTCCATCAGACAGCAGAGCAAACTGGCCAGCATCGTCTCCTGACTTGATATTTGAAAAATCTCCCATTTCAAAGCATTATTGAACAAAAGCTGACCTATTTAACAAATTATAACCACTCAATAATCGTTTCATACAGGCTTAAACAAGCACATATTTAATATAAACTAATTCATGTCAAATAACTTTGCTGCACTCCCGACTCCAGACATGCGTCTGTCCCTTTTGGAACATATTGGGCGCACCTCGCAAACTCGCTCAAATCTTTATGAGACAAATGCCTTGTGTGTCTTGTCCTTGGTCGGGAATGAAGATAACAGATATACATTTTATCTACAACCCAGGAAGGTTCACTATGGCATTGAACAGGTGCCAGAGAGCTGTAGACCAGAAGAAGCAGTTGGGGTGACCAATGACACTGGGAAAAGAAAACTGGTCCCGGCCTGCCAGCTGTCCCTTTTTACACAGACATAATTGCGGCGATGTGACTACCTCTGCTAGTGGATTAATGCCGGAGCCACAATGTCCCCCCATTCCGTGTTTGTAATTTTCACACAGAACGGCAAGGCGGAATAACGGCACAATATTCCCCGTCTTGAACAGACTGTGTGAAAGGGGCAACACTACCTCTAACAGCACGATTTGTCTCCCAGTGGTAAAGCTGAAGCCATTTTGGAACTGTGGTTTTGGAACACCATAGCTCTTCCTGAAGCCCAGTAAGCCCTATTATCTCCCTTGGTCAAGGAGGAGTCACCTTTGGTTCACCCAGTAGATATTTGGTTTCCCAAGCGGGGGACCTGGGTTTGAATTTCAAGTCAGTTACATTTTGACGACACTGACTCAGTCTTGGACTTCATATCTTGAACGTTGCATGGATGTGAGCAGAGACCCCGAGCCATTACTTTTAGTGCAAAATTGAAGTGAATTAACGGGCACATCAGAGATCGAGGAAACAAACTCGAATGACCCTTAAGTAAATGTGATATCACATACGACCTGACAGCCAAGAAAGATTTCGCTGGCCCGATGACATCATGACCTAGGCATGCCAGTAACACGTCATGGTGTTTTAAACCAAGGGTTCCATATGTTTGTGTGTCCATATGTGAAAGTCATCATGGATCTCCACCTGAGAAGTGGCCTGGGGTGGATTTGGTGTCAATGGAAGGATTAACTTGTTTCGTAACGTGTCTTTGAAGGCTGATAACATCAGTGTGGCAGGATCACAGAGGTGTGACCTGAGCTCTTCAAGATATCCCGTCTACACACAGAATTCATTTATTTGGTGTCTCTTTAAAGGGATATATATATATATAGGCGTCAGTTCCGAGAGAGATAAAATACAAAATACACATGAAGGAACAAGGACACAGTGTCATGTGAAGCACTTTACACAAAAGCGCATTTCCTGTGAGCTGCCACTCGGGGCAGAGCAGCTAACCGTGAGTGAGTGAGTTACTCGGTCAGAGATTTGGTGTTCAGGCTGTGGTTTACAAGAAAATTCACCTACTAAAAAGTCAGTGATCCTATGAAAATAGAACACTCAAAAAGATATTTTCCACAATATACAGTCCACTATTTACATAGTCTACAGCAGGGGTCCCCAAACTTTTTTCTGTCAGGGACACATAACTTTCTAGCCTTTCTCTGATGGGGGGCCGGGTCCGGTCTGTAACAGAAAATAATATGGGCTGGAGTGACTACTGGTTTTATTGTGGAGATGGATTTTATCACAGGAGATTTCATTATGATTATATATTTGTTTATTATGCCTAATTCTAGATTAGTTTATATTTTATTATGATTATAGATTTGTTTACTATGCCTTTTTAGATTTTGTTATGCACTGTACTGACATGTGAGTATTAACTTTTCAAGATCGATATGTAGCCTATTTAAGAGCATTAGTACCATCATAATGGTAGTAATAATTGGCGGCCATAATCTTTCATTATTCATTGCTATTCAAGTCAGAACAGTGATCTCACCTACAGTATGCATATTCATCAGTGTGAACTGTGGGCCTGCATCTGGCTGGTGACGAGTTTAATGTCAGGTTCCATTCTAGTCACAGCCAGTCTCAAAGACTGATGCAAATGTTCAGAGAGTCTTGATCTCGTCAGAGTTTTCAGCAGTTTCATGCGTTAAAAAGTTTGCTCGCAGATATAAAGTGTCGTTTGGAAGGGCGGCATAGAATTCAATGAGACTGTTCGGCTGGAATGCGTCTTTCAGAGCAGCTCAAACTGATGAGAAGACAGGGCTTCATCAGTTTCGGGAACAAACGGGTTCTGGAAAAGACGGATTTCTTTCACGTGGACATGTAGTTCATGGAATCGCACATCAAACTCCGTCTTCGGCATTTCTAGGGCTTCCAGTGCTTCTTGACGATGAAATGTCACATCAAGTGCAACGTCCTGTGCGTTTGTGAAGGAGGGGGGCGGATTCTTTGAGGAAAATGGAAGATAGTTCATAGCTAAGAAAATGTCTATTTTAAAAGCCGAAAAACATGATCAAATACAAATATATGATAAAAAAAATATATATTTTTACATTTATTTTCAAATTGTGTTTCTGGCATTGTTCAGAGGGCCGAGTCAAGTGCAGGGGTGGACCATAATTTGGGGACCAAAATGACCAACTGTAGGATCATTCTTTAGACTGGAATGTTTCAAAATCAACTCAAGTGATCATGTTAGGGATGTGCTTTGTTCTGACTTTCCATTTGAACAATTTCCATTTGGATTCCAAGAAGAGATTCTGAATATTTTGCTGAACATCATCAAAGGTGCTTTTAAGATTTTGAGGATCAACTACAGAAATAAAACATGCACAAGAAATAAGCCATTAACCATTATGTTTATTACATAACTTTTCCATGGAAAAGTATCACTTATTTAGCAATCTAAATCAGAGTTGGGCTGAACAAGATCAAATCCTCCCATCAGTGACACATGACACAGTGAAATTGCCCATTTGATTCCTTCTGCTTAGACATGACCAGTGGTGTGAAATCCTTTCCTCACAGTATAGTATGCCATTTAGATATTAGAACTATGTAAAAGGCAACAGTCTCATTTCTAAAGCATAAATGAGAACATAAATTAAAAACTGTGCCCATGTACTATGCTTGAAGAGATGTCTTGTTTTTCTTGCCATTTTCTCTTATCCTCTATGTTTTGCCGAATAGAATAATTGAATATCAACAACAAAAAAAGGAAGGGATGTAGTGTAGGGGTGCATGCATGTTTCAGAGGGGGGAGACAAGTCAGTCTTGCTCGAGTCATTCCTAAGTCATGCGGTGGAAATCTCAAGTCAAGTTCCAAGTAATTTAGTCGGCAGATATTTGGGATGTTTATTCCATTTTATTTTTGTTTTTAGATAAACACTCGTTTGTGTGTGTGTTCCAAGTGTGAAGTACCCAAGTCTCGATGAAGAACACCAAGTCAAGTCCTTGTCAAATCAAGTCAAGTACAAGTAGGTGTACATGTGGTTCCAGAGACGGGTCTTAACCACTGCACTATCTCTGGGTACAGAAAAAAGGAGAAAAATGCTGAGCCATCCAACTTAAAGAGGAAGCCACCAGGCAACCATAGCTAGATCACCAACCCTTAACATCGGAAGAGGTTAATATATCAAAGATGGATTGATCATGGAACTATTTTGTTTCAAGAAGGGTAGCATATTACTACGCACTGGGGCCCATTCACATATCATGTGTTGGTCTGAGAGAAGAATCAAGCATCATAAATATATGAGAATAAAGTTCCAAAATGCATATTTTCCTTATTTCCTACAAGTTAAATTATATGGGAAAATATCCAAATGTAGGTGGTCGAACAAATCAAAGCAGCTTTAAAATTCTGTTACATCATATGAAGATGTGATATGAATTCATAATCGGTGATTGCTGGCTCTGTTATCACTTCCTCCCTGTCTTGTTGAGCTGTTGTGTCTGATTGAATCCCAGTGGACTCCAGGCTCAGTCTACTGTTCTGTACTAATCATTTACAGTCCAAATGTTGACTCTTTCCTCATGGCTCTGTGTGTGAGAGAGCGAGAGAGGCAGAGACTGCTTTATGTGAAGCATAGGTTATCGCAACAGATTATATTTGATATAACTCTAAAATTCAACTGTAGCAACAGTAGGGGTGGTCTGGCAGTTAAGAGGGACCATCCCGTAAGTGGGAGGTCACTGGTCACAACGAGGGAGACAAATAAACAACTAAACCACAGACAAGTCCATGTAGACTAAGGGATAACTCGCACACGCACACAGATTCACCTCTGTACTCATTTATTGATGACGTGCCAGTGATTCGATCTCACGACCCTTCTCAAGGCATCAACCAGAAGGTCAAGGGTTTGATCCCCATTAACAGCAAATATGGCCTTGAGTAAGACACTGAACTCCCTACTTTCCCTATAGGTGCACAGGAAATGGCTGACCTTGCACTCTGACACCAAGCTGACATCTACGCGAAACCACCCAAGAGTTTCTATTGAAAAGTTAAAAAAACACAACAACAAAAAAACAAGACTGAGTCTACCAATGGTGTAAGCGGCCAGCAATCAATGTATCAAACAAGTTTAAAAAGACATCTTTCATGTGAAGTGATAAGAAATCAGTTAGTGTCCTAGCTATATGAAGCAAGTTTAGTCAGTTGCATCAGCATGCTGAATGAGTAGGAGCAAAACTAACTATCTAGCTACAATGTTAAGTGAAACAGCTAACATTAAATAAGCTTGCTAGCTGCCACCTCTTTGACATCCAAACAGGAGCTTTATCATAGCCTCTGAACAGAAGTAGAAAAAGGTTAGCTCAGACAGGCTACACAGGTTCATTAACTCAAGGAAGACAGAGTTCCAACCAAACAATATGAGTTTCTTGAAAATGTAAAGAACTGGAAGTAGCTGCAGGAGAGAATGGGTTAGTGATTCAAATAATAATGAATGGTAGGTCTATGTAAGGGGAAGTAGCAAAATAGTTTTATTACAATGATTTAGTTTTAACAATGTATTTTACTGTTAAAACAACACTCCCAGTACTCCACCTTCAGAGTTATGGTGAACTAATGGGGGAAGGTGGGCTGAAGCTAGCAAAGAGGCAGACTACACTCCATTCTCTTAGCAGCTTCAGCGTTCGATATTCCCCTTTCTGTTCTCCTCTTATTCACTTCGCCCTCCTCAATTCTTTTTGGGCACTGCGCCGACCCCCTATCGTGATTTCCCTCACAGTGTAGGCACTTTGCTTGCTCTTTCTCAACTTTACACATCTTCCCATTGCAATTGTCCTTCCCACACCTCCCACATCGCTTGCCTCCTCGACATACTGCAGCAACATGTCAGTACTCTTGACAACAAAAACACTAAACTTAGAGGACCTCCTTCAAATGGCCTCACCCTGTAGCACACATAATCGAGGTACACTCGTTCCGGCAATTCCCCTTCAAAATTCAATAACACAGATTTGCTGTCCTCCTTCACGAAATCTTGTCAATCTTCTTGCCTCACACACACCTGCAAGATCTCAGCCTCTACTGACAATGGTACGCCACCTACAACTCCCTTCATCAACTCCCTACAAAAAACAGATAACCAAGAGCCATTCTCTACAGCGAAGGCATAACTTTTTAAGGTGAAAAAGGTTGAACGTTTTTTTTTTCCTCTTTCCATTTATATGTTTGGTTTATTCAGTTTCAACACAACTGTGCATATGAACCTTGAAATGCACCACTCACTCGGCTGCACCACCTTATCATACAATGCACATAGTTCTGACTGCTTATATTGTAAGCAGTGTATGCACCCACAACCAATTACTATCCTTCTTCTGTGTATATATTATTATGTAAATATGTGATTCATCAATTTATTTTAGTTTCATTTCAATGGGAGAATGAGTGAATGCACCAATCCACAAGGGACAAACCTCTGAAACATGTAAATATACTTGCTGGTTTTTATTTCATGGCTCTATCTTCGTCGCAAAGATGTCTTGGTGGATGGACACACACATTTTAAAGAATTCTGTATCAAATTCTTGAACGGTTTCCTACTTACCAATGATGTTGTCGATCGGTAGTCTTTTCTCCAATCCATGCTGTTCCTCATATTGGATACCTGTTAGTCCGCCTAGTTAGCCACAAAACCAATGCAAAGTCAATGGGCAGGTACAAGCCCTAAAATAAATGCTGAAACCTACTCCAGTGCACTCACAAGTAGGTTTCAGTGTTTATTTCAGGGCTTGTACAGACTGGAGAGCGTGGCCACAATGGCTTAGCAGTAGTCTGTCATTGACAGTTAATATCGTTTTGGGGTCGCCAGAACATGTCTTTGAAGTTTTTTGCTGAAAATACCACTCAGATTATGCATTCTAGCATGCCCCTATACCCCCCTTTTTCAGTCCTGTCCTTGACAGGCTGTTTCTGTGTGTATGACACATGCAGGACCCCGGAACTGCAGTGAGCGCCTGATCTATAATACCTCCATGGGCTAAAAAAATTCAGATCAAACTGTCAAACTAGGCGTTGCAGATCAAATAAGATTTCAGATCCAGCTATTGCTTATCCCATTGATCGCCTAAAATGTTGTCAGAAACATATTTTAGTGAACCTTTTAGGTGGAAAAAGAGAATGTTTACTTATGAGCAAGCCGTCATGTTTTTCCCAACCCCGGGGCTTCAGTACAAACTCGAGCTGAATTTTAAAGTTCAAGTTTACAGTCAAACTAGGCGTTGCGATCAAATGAGTTATGGCATATTGTATTTCTCGCCTAAAATGTTGTCAGAAACATATTTTTAGTGAACCATTTAGGCGGAAAAAGAGAATGTTTACGAGCGAGCTGCTATGTTGTGCACACGCACTCCAAACTGCGGCTCCCGAAAAAACAAAACAGAGATCATACCGCCTTACTAGACGTTGCAGACCAAATATTAATTAAGATCCAGCAATTAAAGGGCCTATTTCCTGAATAATATGTTGTCAGAAACATATTTTAGTGAACTGTTTGGTGGAAAATAAGAAAGTTTATGAGCATGCTGCCATTTTTTACATGCACATTTTTCATATGCACACAAGAGTCAAGGCTGAGGAATCCCCACTTTATGTAAGAGGGGGAAGCAAATCTGAATGGCTTGTTGAATTACATGTTTTCTGACCAAGGCAGCCCAGAAGAATCTGACTTGTTTTTTTTTTTTTTTTCATAAAATGGGACCTTTAACCTTAAAATAAAGTATTTTGTTTGAATCCACATATCATATACCTCACATTCATGATTCAAATACTGTATTATTAGAGCAATGGTTCCAAAAGTCTTACCTTAACCATTTTTAGGAATTGTAATATTTTCCCTATACTGTATGTTTCTCTCCTTATGTGTTTCTCTCCAGGCCTCATACTTTATTTCTGAGTGTAGTACCAGGCACATTCTGGTCTGGGGCAGACATAAATAACAGCTGCTCTCAGGCTGAGGATGTGTGGGAGATAGAGATGGGAAGACAGACTGAAAAGAGCAGTAAATATTCTTTGCTTCATAGGACCAAGAGGGTACATAATGAGCCCCCTGACCTTGGTATGGTATAGAACTCAGTTCTTTCTTTTCACTTTTCACAGTGTCAGGCCTCTCTCCTTAATGCACCAGGTTTTGTTGCAGTGTTTGGCTGTTCATCGATTCTTCATTATCTCCAAACAAGAATTCCCGACATTTCTTTTTTCCGCCGCACTTCCTGGTTACTTATTACAGAACAAAATGTTGCCTGCTACTCATGCTACCACAAGTCTATGTAGATGCCCAAGGCTGACAAATTTAAGGACCATAATTCTACGGTCACAGCCAAGGCCTCTGAAATGTGCAGCCAAGGGCTGAAACTTGGCCAGTTTGTCCCATATACAGGTCAAATGCACAACCTCTCAAGGATAAGCATTTCTATCTGATATTCACCATGTTGCTGAGTGTCAAAACAAGACCATGAATCCTGGGCCAGCTTGACCCTTGGCCCATGCTGCCACCTAGTGGCCCTGGCCAGGCATATTCACAGGTCAGCTGTGACTCCGCAATATTCTCTGTTGTAAGACCATTCATGCATGCTTTCTAGTAATGATAAAAAGATTAATATCTGAAACTATCTTTGAGCTCTTCAAAAGGTAAAGACTGGTGTTAGACTGTAACATTAGATCCTTTTAGAATACACTCTCTCTGGTAGCATAGACCTGGGGAGTGAGGTTCCACCTGTGATTTCCCCCCATTGTAGCCACCTATTGAAGATCAAAACAATTAAAACTTCTCAAAAATTCAATCAAAACTAGTATTACAGCCAAACCGTATTGTGTAGGTTCATAATCTTTGACAGATGTATAGATTATTTAATTCTTATACTGTTAAAACCAATAAAGGTAAATGTTTTCACTTAATCTTTGAGAAAATGTGTTTTATATCATAATCTTTACTCATTTCCATGGTAACCACTACAATACCCATAAGCCTCGCCAACCTTTTACAGTCTATGGACCAATCACAATATATAAAAATCACATACCCCTTATTCTCGTTTGTTATCACGGCATTCACCGCCATCTTTGTTTTCATTGAAGCTATGAATAAAATGCACAAAACATGAAAACTACTGTTTAAAAACAAACGAGTCAGGTAATTATGAGTATATAATTCCAACAGTGTATTCTGTCTGTTGTTTTGACTATTTTGGTTTGGTAACATCGTCCTCTCAGCTCCGCAGTATTCGCTCGAGACTGGTCTTCAAATGGTGAGGTTATGGGTACTGTAGTAGCTACCATGGAAACGAGTAAGATTCAATTCCATCAGGTACATAATCTTGTACCCATGACGTTTCTCTCGTTTTTTAGTTTTCAAATATAAAAACACAGATCTCATTTAATTATGCTCAACTCTACTGAAAGATAAGGTCTTAAAAGATGTAAGGTGACTCCCCAGGTCTATTGTTACCTTTTTCCGTCATAAGCGCAAACTTAGGAAACTGTTCTCCGTGGGATTTGTCTTGTAGGTTATGTGCTACTGACCACCACTGGTCAGAAGAATGCATGACATCCAACACACAGTACCATCCTTCCTCAAAATATGTGTCCCAAATCTCTTAAGCACTGCTCCCTTCTTTACCACCAAGGTGTAACTGAAACACCTCTGCGTAGGAGACACGCACTTGAAATCATCTGAGAAAAGTGGGATGTTGTGCGTTATACAGCAGCCATCTAGGCCTTTCTAAGAAGAGGAATACTGATCTAGCGTCAGACTGCTCAGGTCACATGACCATATACACCCTCACTATGACTCGTGACCTATCTGGTCTCAGATCGTACTTTCAGATGCTTGAAAAATATAGGCCCTGGAGCTCTTCTCAACTTTTAAGTCCAGAGACAGATTTTATTGTTAAATTTGAGAGTAGGGGTAAAACTTTTTAACTTTTATCTTTTACTTAAAGGGGAATTCCACCGCAAAGCAACATTAAACCGATTTTCCAGATTGAGGCATAACTGATTCATTTTCTCTTTGTGGCTGGCCAAAGTGATCTTTGCTCAGAAACATCGGCCACTGATGATACTGATTTGATGAAGCCAGATGTCATAATAAAGATGCTACCCTCTAGCTTCACTCAATTTTTAAGTACTAGAAGGGCATTTCTCCCTTATATTTGGCTCCCTGGAGACAGTTTTGTGTACTGATAAGTGGAGGTTGTTGGGTTGGCGGTCGACGAAGTTCACAACTTCAGTAGTTAGTCTTTTAATGTTATTCTTGTAGCCAAATAAAGCTATCCATGGCTTTCTCTAGACTATGGCCATTGGCATGTTGTGAGGCCAGCGGCTGCACTTTAATGTTATGATTTAGGCTACTTATAATAAACCTTGCTAACAAAATCATTTGGACTAGAATGCTGTTGCTTATATACACACTCACCGCCAAGATCTGATGATAAACTATATTGCAATCAATGTGCATGAATCTAGTTTGTAACTAGATTTAGTAAATAATGATGGTTCTTACTGAAGACTATGCCGGCCATTTAGTGACCCAAAGTTAGCACCACAGAAATGGTAAACATTTCTCACTGTTTTAGTTGAGTTTAACTATATCATTTACATATTGAGTTATAGAATATCACACATTGAGTGCATGTACAGTAGCGCAAGCTAACCTACGCGACATGTAGGTGCCCTGTGTTCCACCATGCTGCCTGTTTCTCAGGGGATTGTAAGTTGAAGCCTCGGTATTCTCTAGAGGGGAAGAGGTGACGTCTTACCGGTTTTCTCTATATAAAGTGACGTTTACCTCAGAGGAAATCGGAAAGGGGCAGTTGTGGACGTGTTGAAGCATAGCATATGAAATATGTCGAAGCTGACAGGGCTGTGTAGACTACGTCATCCGAGTAATCACGCCAGGCGGCTCAATCAAGAAAGGTATTTTAACCACTTGGGCTCAATGAGGAAATATGCAGAGTACAGAATTACAGCTTAATTAAAACTTAAAATTTTGTACATATTCAATAATAGGCTGAGTTAGTACCATATTCTGGAAGATGAAATGCTTATAAGCTACACCTCATAGACCCACAATGTCACTTATTCACTCAGACGTTCATTAATTCACTGTTATCCACTCTGTCCCTAGTGGCGTTTCAGACATGGCACTTTGACTCATGTTCAGAGCATCTGCCCTCATGCTTCACATCTATGACACTACAGTACATTCTAATTTCCTGGAAGCATGTTGGTTGATCGATCAGTTTTTAGGAATGACAGTAGGTCAGTATCATATTACATTGTGAGTTCATGATGTTCGATACGCAAACATAAAACCTTTTTATTTTTCCACATCAAGTTTGCATTTATGACTTTGTCACAGTTGTAAAGGTGCACTGCTTGAAAATGTACAAGTTGACCACTTTACAAGGACCGACCCGACGCCCCATCAGTGACAGGTCTTTCTGCTCAGTGGTGACATCAGCGATGGCATCATCATACTCCATCCAATCCCTGGTCCTCATCAAGCTGGGCCATTGCTATGGAGACTGGCGGCACATTTCCTGTGTCAGGTTAGATATTAGAGTTTAGAATTTCAACATCAAACTACTCAAATGTACATTTGAAAGAGAGACAGAGCAACAGAACGAGAGAGAGACAGAGCACAACATATGAAGTCGCTGTAAGTGTGGAGACATTCAAATAATTGTAATAATAATAACAAAGACAACATTAAACATGTCATCCTCCATGCATGATGCAGTCAACCTTTTATAGTGTAGAGTATGTTATGCCATCCATTTATTAGTCTAACGCCAATGAAGTTTGAAGAAACTTTGAAAATGACGATGATTAGTCCCCACATCCACTATGGCTTGATGTGTAACAAGTATGACTTTCAGTGGTTATTAAGCCTCAACAGTCCTTATTCCTGGCAATTAGATTAGATTAGATTCAAATGTATTGTCATTATACAGCACAAGTACAGTACAACGAAAAGAAGTTTGGCATCCATCCAGAGTACAAATGTTACAATAAAGTGCAGTGGCTATATACAATGTACAATATACAGGTGATTAACTAGAGTATATTTGAGTAAGTGGTTAGATAAGTGAGTGCTACTGAGTAGTATGATATGTAGAGATATAGGCAAATAAGTATAAGGAGGTAAATAGTAAATAAGTAAAAAGTATGCAATGAATATAAATATATAAGGTATATATATACACAGCAGTGATGTACATGCTATAATACAGAGCTGTGTGCAGCTATAATACAGAGCTATGTGCAGGTATATAAATAGTAATAGAAAAGTGAAGACAGTCGGCAGGTATAGGTCGTCGGGGTTTGTTCAGTAGGATGCAGAGCCTAGAGTGAAGGCAATGCAGTTCAAAGTTCAAAGTCCAGAGTTCAAGTTTATATGTGGAGGTAGTGGTGGGGTACAAGGTTCAAAGTTCAAA
>OMKL01051576.1:0-12620 GCA_900302295.1 Parasudis fraserbrunneri
CAATAATCAATAACCCCCCCCCATCAGCATTTCTCCCCTCTGCACTCCTACTATACCTTGTAATATATCAGTGTTGGAAATACCCCAAAGCAGTATCAAAATGCCCCTAAAATTAGGAAGGGGGCAAAAATTGCCCTCAATATTTTCTGCAAAAATACTTACTTAATTACTTACAGGCTCCTAACCGAGAGAGATCTGTGCGAGTGGGTGAATGAACAGGGCAGAGAATGACGCATCATAAAAAAAGCACTGCCCATTGTTTAACCCCAGGGTGCCTCTAATATTTTATATTATAATATTATAAATATTTTTCTTCAATAAAACCTTTTAGACTCTGACCTCTCGTGATGCAGCCACAATTGCTCTAACCAAAAACTGGGAGGATTACATTGTAACAGACCTAATTGAACTTACAAACAATATCACGCACAGGATCAAGCAGTATAAAGGCTTACATATTGTTGATATACAGGCTAAATACTGCACAAAACATGACAAGATGTAACCACAGGCCCTATTTTCATGAATCTAAGTGCAAGCACAGACAAAAGCTACATAGCACACTTGTCAAAAGGGTTGGAGCTGGAGGAATACATTATTAGCAGGTGGGGTTGGGGTTGGTTTCAATTATGACCAATCAAATCAGCTCTTCTCTTTCCCTTTAAGAACAGTGCTGCCAAGGCGAAGCACATTGAAAATGTCGTATGGCTGAGAAAAGTCCACAGAATAACTTCAACCAGGGACAAACTGTAGAGATCCACCAACAATAATGTGCCCTACCTGTTTCATCTATAGCATCATGATAGAACAATTATATTGCATAGCCTATACCCTGTGCTGTCTAAATATGAATTAATGGATATTATATTTTCGTGTCATACCATGTTTGATATGTTCCATCCACATGGAGAAAATACAGACCTATTGAAATTCATAATTTTCATTCATCTAGTTTAACATACTTAAGACAAATCTAATTATGATCGTCATAGATTGTGATCCAACAACAATGATGAACCATCTCAGTAGGCAGCACGCAGTTATTTGACAGACAGGCTGGCCTATCTCGCAACATCTAACGTGTCGACTGTCACTCACGCTCCACTTCTGGAACCACGCACATATTTATTCAATCATATCATATTTTCCAGCCAGCACCATGGCATTTCCACAGCCATCATAATCCTCATCACTGTCCATTTCACCCCGGAGGAAGACTCACGAGCAGGGTGTGTTGGCGTGAAAATCTATTTTTTAAATATGAGAGAACATCCCGCCTATAACAGATGGAGAAGACACAGCGGCCTTACACTTGTTAATTGTTTGATTTGATTAGATCTCTGCATGATTGCGAGGACTCCTGTCACACACGTTTATCTTTTAGTTTGTTTGCATTCAGTTAGTTGACTAGCTGATGGAATAACTAATGGAATTCCTGTCACCATGTTTCCTGTGCCTAATGATGCGCATCCACTGATTCTGATCCACACATGAATTCAGTGACCGCAAGTGTATCGATTAAAGCTGATACACAGATTAAAATGTTGTATTCAGTCAGGAATTGGTTGAAAGATTTACTTAAAAGTGGGGTGGAATGCAAAGCCTACAGTAACGTCCATGAATACAGTTTGTGGGAATTTGGACCGATGTTCCTGCGTGTCCTTGCCTAGACTGCTGTCACAAAAATAGCTCCGAGCGTCAGTGTCTGGGTCAAACGTGGTCTGAGTGGGCGGAGGCGCGGCATGATTTTATGCCAAGATGGACATCGATTTTGTACTGCGCCAGCAGATTTTTATGACACCCACCCATCTCGGCACAGACAGGTTCATGTTGAGCCACAAAATCACCAAACAGGCGCAAGTAGAAAGAAGTCGCTTTGCACCCGACCAAATTAGCAGCACACCTGCACCAGTGTTGGCCTTGAGCCAGCACGAAAATAGAGCCCCACATTTGGATACTACTCGCTTAATGAACAGGTAATATTAATGCATAGGCTTACCCTAAGTTGATACATGGAATGCAGTTGTTTTGTTTGATATTTGATTCAAAGTGATGGACACAAGTCACTCCCTAGTTGCCTCCCACTGACTTTTTATATCAAGGCTGCAGTGATGCAGCCATCATCACTGGCTTTCAGAGGTTGAAGTGGGCTCAGTTCTACAGCTAGAACAAAGATAGAGGTATCACTGGAATAAGACACCTTGAGGATTCTGTAGGTATGAGCTATTTTTGCACTTTTTTTGTTGTTTAGTCCACATTATTTTTATGTGGTTGAGTGTATATGGTGCTCATTCCAAATGATTAAATATTACACGTAGCATCTTTAATAAAATCTTATTAAATAACACTGTACACCATTGGTTTTTTGTGTTGTTTTTTTTTACTATTGGTGTTAAGAAACATACATTTGTTGCTCTTACACCTGTGTGCGTGGAGCGCTGCGAAGGGGGTATTGCAATCACTCCTGTCCATGTGTCTGTGTATCTGCCCACGTCAGCCATACTGTAGTTCCTACAGTTCTGATCCAGTTTGGATAAAACTTCACACATAGGTTGACAGGAGGCCAAGGACCTGAATTCCAAGGACCTGAATATTTTTCTAATCTGTCAACGAATTTTAATTAATTCCTACCATTGTCCATTGAAATCAAATCTCTTAGAGACTTGAGCAGCCACAGACTCCGTTCACCCTAATCTTGAGGTTTTGGCCGAATGTGGCTATTTTTTTTTCTTTGCCATAGATATTGAGATGAATAATATTCATCTCAATATCTATGGCAAAGAAAAAATATATAATAATATTATTGGACCAGATCTTACAAGCTGAAGGTGTTCTGAACATTCTGAACATTCTGACACTAAATTGCAGTTTTTCTGACCTGTAGATCCAATGTAAAACAAGTTTGTTTGAGATGTGTCTGCGGATCTCACAGTGTTAATGATAGCGCCTGGAAGTCCCACCCACTTAGGAGAAAGGAGCTGTTCCATTTTCATCTCATTGTCGCAGTTCGCAATGCTTCGTCCTCCCTTATTAGAGTATCTTTGGTTCTACTCTACACATGTAATGATCTGAATGAGGACAATTTGCAGTACACATCCTATAATAGGGATGCCGGCCAGGTACATCTGATAGTTCTAGTATAACAGGTTTAATCTGCGTTGTGCATCTGAGGTGGTCACTTACTACTGGCAGGCACTTCGCACTCGGGCACTTGTCACCAACCTGGCAGCGAACTGCGAACCCTCCGCTCACCAGCAGCACATGACCACATATAAGTTAATACCACAGGTATTAATACCATGGCCTTATCCAGTCCGCCACCTGAAAAGGATCCAATTCAGGTGGCGAACTGGGGGGTATTTAACTTTAGGGGTGAGTTTATTCCAAGGGGCTACTACGACGTGTCTTCAGCCTCATTATACTAGCAGCAGCAGCAGGAGCAGCAGCAGCAGCAAGGAATGTGCCATGCCAACCTTTCTCTCTGTGCTGACATCAATCTATGTCTGTCTTCTCATCTGCCTGTCATCAACCCCTCTACCCTCTGACTCACCTCGTTCTGTGCTGTCTTTCTACATATGGAAACAGAGACAAGTGTTCCTGGTGATGAGCAGGTTCTGTGCGGTAAGAGCACTCACTAACAACTCAATTAGCTGCTGCCCTTCTAGACCTCTCAGTACTTACACCAGAATGACTGGGAGAGGGAAAACAAAGGTGCAAACAACCTCTTTTCTTCATGTCATTATGGACTGCATTATTTCTTGTAGCAGAGAAAACACAGTGTAACACCGCATAATGTAATAATACTGGATAATAACTTTTCATAATGTAATAACTTTTCATAATGTAATAACTTTTCATAATGTAATAACTTTTTCATTTAAAAGGACTTTATATTGTAATAAAACCGGATAATGTAACAACTTGCCAGATAATGTAATAAATATGTTACACTGATAATAATATAATAATAATAACTTATTACATTATCCAGTGGTTGTTACATTATTCGGTATGTAAAACTTGTTGGATGGATAATGTAATAACTTCACCAGATAATGTAATAACATATCAATATCACTGTATGTTTTATAAAAAAATGTGATAGTTCAAAAACAAAAGTGTCACATTTTGCAACACATTTTGTATAGACAAACTTGTAGAGAGACAGACCAGTGAACTGTTGTTCCTTAGAGAGTATAACATTTTAGTCAGTTAATGTGGCACCGATAACCTTTGTGTGGCAAATACTAATGTCGTTATGTATAATCTTGTTAAAAAAATCACTGTTTTTGTTTTATGTCATTCATATCAACTGTCTCACTTTGCTACATGCAGATATAAAATTAAAGTAAGAGGCACCTAGTGGAAGCTACAACCATAGAAAAAAGTCTCAAATGGCTCACAGCATTTTGGAAATCCAGTTGACCTATCTCAAACTCTGGCCTCTTTTCTTGATCCTCCAATCACAACTGTTGCTTTCCTTGGACAATGGAAAGCAACAGTTGTGATTGGAGGATCAAGAAAAGAAGCCAGAGTTTGAGATAGGTCAATTGGAAGTCCATTCTAGAGCAGAAGAACACCACAGTCACAGTGGGTAGCATACACACTGAACAAGTTCCTTATCCGGATGTGGCACTATCTCAAAATATTTGGTGACTCAAACAACTATACATATTAACATTATTATTTACCACAGAGGTTATTGGTGCTACACTGACTGACTGCAAATGTATTGTTTAAAAAAAAAAACACTAGTTCAGTGGTATCTCTATCTCTCTGTTATATTTTTATTTATTTTATATTTTACTACCATTTTTACTACTATTTTTCACTCTATTTCACAGTGACCTGCTTTTGCAACATTGTAACAAATGCAGTCATGCCAATAAAGCATTATTGAATTGAATTGAACTGAACTGAAATGAACGAGAGAGATGCACAAATTTGTCTGTGCAAAATGTGTGGGGGGCATGGGGCATGAATTTATTAAATTGAGTCTGTGTGTTCTCAGATTCATGCGATGAACATCGAAGCTACACACCAGCTATTTTGCATTGTGAAGTCATTATGAAGTCATTAAGTTGGTGATTATGATATTGTTATCTTCTCATAAAGAATTATTGTCTCTCGTTAAAGGGCGGGGTGGTAGTTTAGAGAGAGAGGAAGACAAAGACAACAAAAGAAAAAATGAAAGAAAGAAAAAGTAAGTGAGAAAAAAAAATAGAACAGAGCAGAACAGAAAGAAAGCGCTATCATTGGAGATTGTGAGCTCCAGTACTTAGTTTTTCCTAAGTTATCTGTGCTGATGAGACATTGATCCCTGGTGGTAGCGGGATTTGGCTCTGAGAAGTCTGAGCTCACAACAAACCACATGCTGACTAACATGTGTGGTACCAGCAGGCTAATAGCGAAAAAGAAAATGAGTCATTTTAGCTACTTTGCAAGGCTTCAATGAAATGCTTGTGAAAACAGCAGGGAAAATGAGTCAACCACAGGTATTAAGCAAGGCAGATAGAATCTAAAAAGAAAAAGATTTGGTGCCTAGATCTTCACATGGGCCCAATGGAAGAATTTCAGAAAGAATCTTCGGTCACATTAGACAGCCTTTCATGCTAATGCCAGTCAATCAATCAGTCAATCAATCAATCAATCAATCAATCTATCAATCAGTCGATCAATCAATCATTAAGCCGTGACACTTATAGTTAAGAGGTAGAAAATAAACAATTCTGTAAAACAGCAATTTTATGGGGAAAGAGACCATCACATGAAGCAGCTACAGGTGTGCACAGCATGTGTTGAGACTGAATCAGGTAACAGAATGAATGATAGAAGATTGATTGAGCAGTGGGCTGCTCAGAAACACGATTACCTAAGATGACTATAAAAAAGTTATTCTACCCGGAGGTCATACTATATGAGAAAGCTCATCTCAGCAAGGCCGTACATTTTGATACTTAATCAAACCTCCAGCCTCAAAGATCTTTTGTTCTCCATGTCGTCAAACAACTCTGACTCTGTTGCCTGCTCTAATATGTGGGCTTGTTCCCATAGTAACTAGCCATGGGAGCCACATGTATGCCACTAACAAGAACAAACTTAGTCCCAACAATTCAGTGGGATCTTCAATAGGAGGCAAATTAGCATATAACCAGAGGCAGGCAGGATGAGATCTCTGTAGTCTCAGGTCAACTTGGAACCCTGTTCTATAGTGTTAGTGGAGGTGTCTACATGTCTGACCTGTCTACATGGAAGAGATTGAATATAACTTTTGACTGAACACTGACAATGGTTTTTATATGACCCTATCTGGGTATATATGCTCTTTGGAGTACAAATTCATGTACCATTAGATTAAAGCTATAATATTGTAGATGACTGAGAGTCATCTATTGAAGGTAGAGCAAATTCAACCACATAGTACATAGGTCGAGATGATTAGACAATAAGATCAACATTGCACAATTTACAGTAACTTTTCTAATGTCATATTACTGAATATATGTGAATCTCTGGTACAGCTGCACACTTCTTTTAGATCCCTGACCTATTTTTACCTGACTTGAATGTTTGTGTAGTTCTCTTTCTTCCATCATATCATTCCAACCAATGGTAACCATTTTTGAATGAATGCCTTCTTCTATGCAGTAGTAGAGTAGGTAAAACATTGGGAAAAAGCATGATATTACTGTTCCATTGTGACTTGTTTACAAGATCCAGTAATAAAACATGCATTATGTATTTATTTTATATATATATATATATTTTTCATGTACAAACACATAGCAACTACTGTTTTGCAAATACAAAATATTTCACCAAAAATAATAATTTCACCAAGCAGTAATGTACTGCATTGGTGTTTTATTACTGGATCTTGTAAACAAATCACATTGGAACATGAAATGTTTTACCTAGAAATTATGCATTTTCTCTCTAAAGTGGTCGCCATGGTTACAAGCAACCATGTTGTACTACACAAACATTCTGTGCAAAGTCTCTATAGCTTTACTAAAGCTGCACAATGTCCCTTCGGTGACAAACAAGGAGGATAAAAAAAAAGAAAAGATTTCAAGCAGGACAACTTTGTTTACTGTTTTTCATTTGTGTCGTTGACATTTATGCTCTAAAAATGAGACTGTAGCCTTTTTAGCTAGTTCTCAGGTGTACAACAAATATTTCCTTTTTGCAGAGAGGGTTTTGCACCATTGGCCGTGCCCGATCAGAAAGGCTCATATGGGCAAATGCACTGGGTTTAATGCATTGCTGATGGGAGGGTTTTCTCTTGTGCAGCCCAACTCTCACCCAAGTGACTTAATGTTACCAAAGTGACTTAATGTTTTCCACTCTTTATGTTGAATCTGCACAGAAGCTATTACTGTAGTAGGAGAGGAGAAAACAAACATACTTTTTTAAACCTGCACTATGTACCTGTAAAATATATTGCTTCTTTAGTCTAACTCCTTAAAGGACTCTGCTGTTGCCTCTCACCACTGGAGATGGTTCCTCTTCATTTAGTGTCCATCTAACTGGGTATTTCAGAATAAATTTTCCTGTTCTTTATATTTGCTCGTAAACACCTAGTGAAGTCTCGCTTGCTGTCGCAGACATAAAATGAATAGGGATGACTTGCCATAAAGCGGCATTTGAAGAAGCGCACACACAATAAAAAAGAGCCCAGAACCATCTATATCATGTTGATCAAAAGTGACAGCCCAGTATTGCGTTTCACTGCATTCGGCCTGACCCACTGGCAGGGCGAATTGAAATAAGGAATATCACTCTTCAACTTTAATCTTTCAATAAAGACAATAGACAGGCCAAACGAATGCAAGGAGATGGACGAAGAGAATGATATGATGTGGCATTAATCTTCCCCCTGCGGCGGCATTTACTCTCCGTTTTCTTTCAATAAGGGGCGGCCTTTCAGGGGACACACTGCCCGACTAGTCAGCCATTTAGACGAACTTGGGGGATTACCAAGGCATTTAAAAGATACCGTGTTGGTGGGGAAAGCAGGTGGAGAGATGGGGGAGATAGTGGAGAAGGCCTGTGGTGAAGTAGAGAGAGGAGTGGATGGGGAAGTGGTGATGATGGAGAGATAGAGGGTTTGACGTTAGAGGACTAGAGGGAGAGCTAGGGAATGGATGAGGGGTGACGACTGGATATAATGATTAAGATATGGGGGTGGGGAAGTGGAGAGCTAGCTGTGGGGAGGCAAAGAGGCGATTTATTTAGGTGTTGGCCATGCAAGCCAGCCTGGAGATTTAAAAGTCCCCCCACCCCATGCTAATGGAAAAACATCAGTCATGAGTGGCGGGTGGGAGATGGAAGGAGGAGAGAGAGATAAATACATCACAGTGACTGGAGGCCTGGATGGCAACACTTTCTCCAGGAAGGGGAGGGTGAGACGGTGTTAGCCAACCTTGTTATTCTAACCACAGTCACCTGGCAGTCAACCCTGTTACTGTAAACACACATCTGGAATTTTTAGTCGCCTTGCAGTCAAACATGTTACTATAATTTGTTTTGGTCATCAATATGATGGTTTTAGTTACCTGGCTCATAATTAAAACACTGTATTGTCAAGCACCAGATACCTTGAAATGTTTATACTTCCAATAACAGAGTTATTGACTTAACAGTTCACTATGTACCCGCTACAAATTCACAAGGAGAAATAGACACTCAATCTGAAATTGTGTAGCCAATTAAAATACATATAAATGTATGAAATGTCTAATTATTAAAGTGTTTTCTTTAACCTCATAAACTTTCTTTAAAAGTACAAGAGCAAAGAATAAGATACAACGATGTTTCTGAAACAAATCTGATTAGAATGGTAAATGTGTGTGTCATCATCGTATCGGGGGTTGGTGAGCTACTGCAAGCTGCTGCTGTTCTCTCCTGGCCCATTAAGCAGAGCCATTGAATGGCCAGATCGGTGAATAAACGCTGAACGGCCTCTGCGGAGCATCAGAGAGGGATGACTGAGGTTAAGGGGGCTGAGTGGGTTTGACGCCGTCATCCACACATCAATTGCTCGATGCGGGGCATTCGTCATCTGAATGGCCTTGTGGGACGGTAGAGCTGTTGGTAAAGTCATTCAAACCGGGTTCATAGGTTAATCACCATCCATGGGAGGCCCTTTATGGAAGTTTATGTGGAACTGTAAAAATCATATTTACGTTTATCCATAAGGATGTAATTGGTGATCGTTATTCACTTGGTGATATGATGGGAAATGAATGTGATTCAGCCTATGGCATAAAGATAATTAAAAGCCTATAAAGGACATTATAAAAAGCTTTAATCACTATGCCAATCGTTTGTTAACCTCCTTCACAATATTCATGGTATGTCTGCACACAGTCAGCATATTTGGAGATTGAGTTTGCTATCCTACCTTCAGAAGAAGCCACTGATTGTTGTATAGTATGAAAAACAACTTCCACAGACATTTTAAAATAAAGGAGTTAGATAAAGCAACCATGTTTTGCTTTGAAGGCCTGCCCTAAGCAAAACATTTCACCTATCAGATTCACCTAGTTTTGTTAAGGGCGGGCCTTCAAAGCAAAACATAGTCGCTGGTCCAATCAGAGGTCTCTGAATGATAGCAAACCCATATGAATGCTAGCAAGCTGATATGAGAAGGCTCAACTCTGTAACAGTGATTGGATGATTAAAGGGAGAAACAAAGTTTGACAACATGTTTACCATGATGGATTATCTAACTGGCTTCTTCTGAAGGTAGGATATCAAACTGTGATATCTCCAAATACACTGACTGCATGCAGACGCACCACCATGGATACAGTGAAGGAGAGGATTAACGTAGACGACTGGCACAGACTTGTGCTTGAGATAAGACTTGAGATAAGACTGGTATGATCCTATGATATGTCATTGTTATTGGACCTTTCCTTTAATTCAACGCCAGCCTGTGGAATTAGCCAGTCATCACAGTTCTCAAAGACATAGGTGTGATGCCATATTCACAGCCACTTTAGACCTATTTTAAAAAGGTGAGGTACCGTTGGTTGGCAGCACTTGAAATCAGGGCATGTGATCTGTGGGAATAGGGCTTTATGCTAAAAAAGACTAGAGCATCTAGTGCCTGAAAGCAGCCTCACGACCATCTGTACAAAGTCCCAGTTCACTCCGATCAAATAACGTGCAGCTGCCACGCTTATGTAAACAACAATAACCTGGTTACATAAAAGACAAACAAGGAGTTTACTCTGAGGATTATATTAGATTTGCATATTAGTTATGCAATTAATCCCTCCAATCCATACCTGAGATAATTGCTATATAGTTAGAAAGAGCAAACACACGGCATAGCCCTTTTAACCTTTGCAGTGATGGCTTAGGGGAATATTCATAGGAGGAAGGAGGATTACGCAAATACAAACTCTCAGACTAGTGAACATGTTGCCTTATAAAGGCAAACAGCAGCAACTACACGGGAAGTGAGACTGAGAAAAAACTACTTCAAAGTTGATCCACCGTCCCAAAGCTATTGTTGGTATAAAATAGATGTTATAATATAACTAATTATACTAACTAACTAATAATATTATTATTAGTAGATTATAGTACCTCATTTTGTACAATACCTTTTGGCAAGACAGGAGATAAACTTTGAAGTCATTTTTCACTTTTTCACTTGTTGGGCAGTTACTGCTGTTTGCCTTTGTAGAGCAGTGTTGACAAGTGAGCATCTCTACTAGAGGCCTTGTGGGTAAATGTATTGCCTTCCTAAAGGGCACAATTGCAGGAAGTATTGAGGCAGGGGAGAGAGAACCTCCTGTCAAGATTTTCTTAGCTAGTCCAGGGATTGTAACTGGTGACATTACAGGTGCAATCTCACTTATTCACTCTATAAGGTTATTGCAGTTTAACTTGCAATAACATAACAGCCTCAAACACTGTCTTCGTACATGTTGGAAGCAGTATCAGGAGAGTATTTCCATTGCGCTGTTGCTTAACCAAGTAGTAAGTAGAGGGAACAGAAACGTTGCCTTTTTACCATCTCACTTCCTCCCCTCTGCTTTCATCTGGGTAGCTGTCAGAAGCCATAAGAGTGAATATCCCCAGCCCAACAACTATTTCAACTGATCTAGTCCATGGCTTGCTGCCCTGCTTTCCAGTGTGTGTGTGTGTGTGTGTGTGTGTGTGTGTGTGTGTGTGTGTGTGTGTGTGTGTGTGTGTGTGTGTGTGTGTGTGTGTGTGTGTGTGTGCATGCATGTGTGTGTGTGAAAGAAAGTCCAGATCAAAGTACCCCCATGCTCCCCATGTCCAGCCAACTCTGTGGCCTGATTATTACTCTCCCATCAGAGCCCACATTCAAAATGACAAAAGGAGGGGGGGTTGAAGACAGAGAGAGAGAGAGAAAAAATGAAAGGAGAGGGAGCGAAGGAGCAGAAAAGATTGGCTCTGAATAGAAGGGAAAAAAGTGTGATTGTTCTTCCTTGGAGACGCAAGCAGCTTCTTTGCTGCACGTTGAGTGGCAGCTGACAGAAATTGGAGGCTTGTCGTGCTGCGTGGAGGGCCGGGCTGGGTCACCCAACCTCTTCATGCCCACATGCTCCCATCAGACCATGGCCATGAAAGGATGGAGGAGAATGTGTCAGAACAGAAAGAGATATAAAAGGGGTGGCGGTGTGTCTGGGGGTGCCAACGGGAAAGTAAAAAACAGTTGCCAAGGCAACAAGCAAACATTCACCTACAGTAGATCCTCATGTAAGCTATTCCCCCCCCCCATACATGTGAGTATGACGAGTGAGCGAGAGAGAGAGAGAGAGAGAGAGAGAGAGAGAGAGAGAGAGAGAGAAAGCAGAAAGAGACTGAACAAGGAGCACAGAGATTGAGAAAGGAAAGAGAGAGGGTGAGAGACAAAGAAAGGGAAAGAGCAGATAAAGGGAAAGAAAGCCTTGCTCCTTGGCTTCAATCAGTATCTGATGTTTGCCAACAGCTACATGTACACTCTCCCGTGTCTCTTCACTCTCTCAAGGTCGACAAGGTCAATCCAATCGCTTCGGCTCTGGCTTTGGCCTCTTTCAGTGAGGGAAAACAGACCACAACTCCCACTTTGACATATCACTTTCACATACAGTACTGTACATTTGAAATGTATCAGTCAAACCGGGCATACAGCAAAAGAAAGCATTCAGAGTTTAATTTGCCTCATTATAAACACCCAGCTCCTTTCCTGACCTAAAGCCAATATGGACTTGACTGTCATGCACTGTCATTTGCACTGTTTTGATGGATTGAAAAAAGGCACATATGAGGGGCTGTGGGGAATGCTTTCTGCTTGTTGAGACAGCACCCAGAAATGCTAAATGATGAATAGCCAAAAAACACTGTAGGCCTTGCCTACTGAATAGATATATTCTATGGTAGACTACTGAATGAAAAACAAGCACAAAACCATTCAGTCCCATAGTGCACCTATATATATATATATATATATATATATATATATATTATACCAAAACCATTATTACCATTAAATGGCTCTGTTTATGCTTGAGATGGCCTGCATGGTGGTGGTGGTCGGACTATTGTAGCCTGGATCCAGCCCCTTGAATCACCCACTTCTACCCTGCCCTTTT
>OMKL01051578.1:0-13319 GCA_900302295.1 Parasudis fraserbrunneri
ACCCCCCCATTACCACCACCACCACCACCAACCAATCTGCACATCCCCTGTTATTTATTTACGCGGAGTCAACACTCTATGCTCACACATAGCGAAGGTTGTCCATTGGCTATCCATCTCTTTGGCATGCAGAAAAAGCTAATCTACTAATTTGCTAGCATGTGACCCCGGCCATTTGTATTCATAATCCATTAGGAAAATATATTCAGACAACATATCTCATGTTAAGAGAACAGGGAGGAGGAATTAGACAACAAACATCACACAATGCTTGACAACGCCTGGCCTTCAAACAAAACTACACCTCACACTGTTGAAGACAGACACGCCGAACAATGTGAAAGCATGTGTTCAGTGCTTAGAGAGTCAGCGCTAAGATTTTGTCTGTCTTTCGTTCATTTCATTCCAACTGCACTTTGATTCATATAGGTCTTTAAAGAGCAAGGTGGGACAATTACCATTTAAAGTGGTTTGTACGCCCCAGACACTCTTTCGTGCCATTTTCATCAGAAGAAATATTATTCATTGTCATTATCAAACATGTTGAGAGCACTTTTGAGGGCTTGCTGAGATATTGTACATTGTGAATAGCGATAGACTGAAAACCCACCAACCGCAAGTGACAAGAGTAGGATAACCATTAAAAAAAAAAATATATATATATATATATATAAATATATATATATATATCCAAGAAACACTTTTCAGTCAGCCGCAATTATCAAAAGAGTCAAAAGCAATTGAAAACAAATCACAATGTCTCATATAAAATGCTTTCTCCTCTCCTATCCCCCTCTGTCAGTGCTCACTTCACAGGGCACACAACAAATGCTTGTAAACTCCACTGGTGGAGAAAGAAAAGGTATTATTAATTTTCCCAAACCTGAAAAACTGTAAACTGAAAATACCTATGAAGTGGATAATTCTGTCTGAGGGAGACATGCATTTTCCTCTTCCCTGTGTCAACACAACTTCTTTTGAGGTGTGTGCAGCGATGTCTGCACGGCCCTGATAAGTCTCTTATTCTCAGCAAATAGTCATTTGCAAAATGCAGACGGCTTTACATGGACTCGCTCCGTATTGTTAATTAATTCATTCTGCCTTTGATGTTTTCTCAGGTTTTTAATGGGGAAAAAAAAAAAATTTAAAAAAGGAATGCTGTCTTTCCTTCTTGTGAAAAGAATGATCCATAGACGGTGCATCAATTATTGAAGTTGAAATAAATAAATTAAATGAACCAGAAATAACATGGCATGACTGCTTACAAAGAACAAAGTATTGTTTCTCATTAAAGTCATCAATGCACTATATAGTAGTGAAAAGCAGGTGTTTACACTGGAGCCATAACATACCAATGATCCTTTGTTGCCATTCATGCAACAGTATGTGTTGTGTTATGAACTTGTCTAACTTGTGTTATGCTTCATTCCCTCATAACCTCACTACTCAGAGTCTATGGGCAAAGTTAAAGGCACAGTTGGCTATATTCGCATATATTCTTGAAGACTTCGACTTGTAGATGGACAATAAGCTTTTTAGAACTCTAGAATTAAGGGAGAGTGGGGATTAAGTAGCAGAGGGACAGTTGTAGCACAGGCCTTTTTTTCAGGTAACATATGACGCTTTTCCACCACATGGTACCGGCTCAACTCGACTATACTCTACTCGACTCTACTTTGTTTTCCACTGCATAGTATGTGTGTGTGTGTTATTTTTTCCCCACCCACATTCCATGAAGACCCATCCTACTCTGCCTCTGAGTGGCTAGTACTCATTGCCATCCAAAAAGGAAAGACGCCATTTTTAAACTTTCTGTTTTTCCACCTTAACAGTACACAAAAATGTGTTTCTGACAACATTTTAGGCAAGAAATAGGATATGCAATTGCTGGATCTTAATTCATATTTGATCTGCAACACCTATTTGACAGTTTGATCTGAATTTCATGAGCCATGCGCGCCAGAGTGCCTGTACATTCAAATACAACGCAAAACGAAATTTAGAGGTGGCGCGAATACAAGTACGCATGCAAAGTTAACTGAATGACGTGAACGGTGGCAAACAAGTGCAGCTTTGCTCCAGGTGGCACAAACGGTGTTCACTCCAGTTGAAAGTGAGTCCAGAGGCCAGAGTCCCCAGCCAAAAATCTAAAAGTAGCATGCTGTCACTTTTGCCCTATAATTACTGACTGGTGAGGATTTGTGATGGTTTTAGTGTCTCAATTACAATCCAATCAGAGTGACAAATTAATAGATTTTTGTTGTCCACCTGAGTCTGATTAATCATATAAGAGGAAATAGTGATTATACCAGAGCCACTCTATATAATGAGGAGACGGAACACTCCAAAACAAAACAAACCTATTCAGAGAAAATAATAAAATGAATTGTAAAATATTAATCTACTGCATTTTGAGGTGAAATGTGAGTTTTAAAGATGTTTCAAATTCATAATGATCTCTGCCAAAAGGCTAGGAATCGCGTAATTAGTGGTTGCCATGGTAACTAAGGACTGGATAGTGCATGTCAAGAAGGGGTCAGGTCTTGTTAGTCTTGTTAGTTGCCGTTATAAAGATGGTGGCAGAATGAACCGATGCAGTGTTCTCTTTAGACAGACTTTGATTAAACCATAAATAGAGTTTGATGCATGGACCAATTTTAATACATTTGCTACATTTAACAATTAAAAATAACGCAAAAATACATTGCATTGAAAGTTTGCTTGGATGAATATTTGAGTGTTGAGTGTTAATGAGTGTTATATGCCAGAAATATTAAGTATTTTATTTAGTTATGTAGTTTATGGTTTCTTTTACCCCAACAGAGAGGGACAAAAAAAGCAATGTGCCATGTCAGTTTCTGGTCTGATCTCGACTCATTTATCCAAATTAAAATATATCTGGTTGGTATTGGTAGAGGACATATGTATGTTGTTCATAATAAAACATGATTACTCTAAGCATTTCTGTGTGAAGGGGGAAAAACTAAAAAAGTGCAATTTGTTCGCTATGCACCCCTGGTGACAATAGCCCAACAATAGGCTGTGGCCTCACTATTGTAGGCCTCACTTGGGAGACAATGTGATGTGTGGATAACTAGCCAATTGTGTTGTGAAACATACTGTCAGATCATATTCACTGTTTGTCGTTATTGATAGAAAGGCTTGCAAGCATAACGTTAGCTCATTTGCATTGCCACTGCAGCACCAGGTCGGTTTTTTTTGTCTTGCCTTTGTCTTGTATTTTTTTCAGTGGCGCCCAGACAACCTTGGCTGTGTGTGTGTGTGTGTGTCCTTTCTCACCAACTTTGGCTGTGTGTGTACTTTCTTGTTCTCTCTCTGTCTCTCGCTTTCCTTCCTCACTTTCTTGTCTTGCCTTTTTTTCCCTCTGTTCTCAGTGCACCTTGGTAATGTACTTCCGTGATGGACACACTCACACGGACTCACACACACAGAAAACTTTTTATATATAGATTCACAGCTCATCACAACTCAAAATACAGTTCTGTTTTACACCAGTCAATAAATTTGAGATTTGTTTTCAGTGGTGGGGCTACCCATTTGTTACATATTGTGTTATTGATATTGATTGAGGATGTGGCCTTTATGGAAAAGTTACAAGGGTAGGAAAGGAAAAGGGTAATTTTTTGACAATTTGAATTCAAACCATCTTTACCCATAGAGATTCGATCCTTCTGCCAGTCCCAAGATTCAAGATTCAAGATTCAAGATTTCATTATTGTTACATCCAATTATACAAGTATAAGAGAGTCAAATTATTGGGTTTCGGCTCCTTGAGACACATACAGATAAATGTACACACACACACACACACGCACGCACGCACGCACGCACGAACACACGCACACACACACACACACACACACACACACACACACACACACATTTATCTGTATGTGTGTGTGTATACATATGTACAATTATAAATATAAAGTGTCAGGCACCTGTGTGTGTGGGATGTGTTTAAATAATATAAATAATGTATAGTGTGTAAGGTGCTGTGTGTGTAGGCCCTGCCTTAATAAATGTGCATATGTGTATGTAGTTGTTTGTGTATGCACAGCTACATCTGTGTGTGTGTGAGTGTAACAGCAAACAGATTCAACATTAACCTTTACTTATTAACGTGACTAGATGTGTCTGGGTGTCACACCTCCCTGCAGCTTTCTGAGAATGGAATATGCTAAACTGAGGCGTTGACTTTGGCATGGTGGTTTCAAGCCTTTTGATTGTGGTTACATTCACCAAAATACACCTTTGAGAGTGCCTCTTTCTCCACTGTCACCCCCGCAGCCTACCTCTCCTCCATTTGATCAATGCTGGTGAGTTTCCCTCCATAATGAAATCTTCACAAGATCATGAGTTTGTCAATGACCAGCGTGAAAAGTAAAAAAGAATAAAGAAAGACTGTGCCTAATTAGTTTACATTGCTCTACATGGTTCAAGACATTTGATCCTTAGTCTTAATTACTGGTATGATGCCATCCACATTAATTAGGTGAATAACTTAATATTTCTGGTCAGAGAGCATATACTGGGACATAATACACATTGACCTTTGCTCTAACCACTAACACTTTGGGTGAAAACATAGCGGAATGCGTTCTGTATGAATTGTGCCTCTGCAAGTGGTGGTATCTTAATGGCAGGCTGATTATCTCAATGTTTAGTGCTTTTACTCCCCTCTAATTACTTTCAAGGAAAAGGACTTTGGAAAAGCAATCATGTGCTGAGCCCAAATGGTATGTCTCACTTAAATGGTTCAGCGCTTGGATTATTCATTTGTTCCAATTTGCAGGGATATTATCAGTGATAAGAAGATCAATTAAAAACAAAAAAGTAATCCTACTGTCTCTCCACAGCCACCTTCAATCCCCCTCAACTGTCTCTTTTCAAGGCAGGTGTCCAGTGCTGTGGTGCATGGCAGTAATTAATCAGATTAAGTTTGCTTTATACATTATTCAAGACATAGCCTTTACCGTATCTGCACATGTAAATGCGTCCACACTTACAAGTGGTGTAGCATGAGCAAAAAAAGAAACCTGAAAGGTTTAGACAGACAACATATAGCATTATCTCTACTCATTCCCTACAGATCTACTGTATGTCACATCAACATCCATCCAAATAACTACATTTAGTCAACTGAGAATTCAATCTCAGGCATTTCCTGAATTCTTAACGCTTAGCTACCAGTAGAGGGCATATAGTCTCCCTCTCTGTCTCCTTCTAGTGTCTTGCTGCATTGAAAAGTTATTTAAGACATCACTAATGCTGCAGCTAAGCTCCTTGATGTGCTCTTGGCTCCAGTTTTGTCAGTGTTAGCTATACATTCACCCCTACAGCTTTGCAGTCCTCACAGGGCTGATAGTACAGAATCCTTACACCAGATCTACTATTCAGATTTTTTTTTCTTTTGCTTTCTTCATTGAGCTGTAAGCACAGGGGCAGGTGACTGCCCCATAAACCAATCGTGTCAAACCTCATGTGTAACACAAACAGTTTGTGGGTTGATACAGTCGGCTTGTTTAATGCACACCTTGAAATGTGGAGCAAGGCTTCTTTTATATTCAGCAAAATTATACTGCCAAAGAACATCAGTGAAGTTTATTATTATTATGTTGGACTATTATTATTATTATTATTATTATTATTATTATTATTATTATTATTATTATTATTATTATGTATTTATTTGTATGTATCCTGTGAAGGTGTGAAGTGCCCATTTAAACCATGTGCCCCTTTTCAGTCTAGTCACAGTGGTCCAAAAACAACTTGACAGAGCGGCCCCACAGACAGGCCCAGGATTAATGCTTTGTGACAGCTTCAACCAGCCAGGATATGAACCGTCATCCTGTTGTCATTACATAAGCAGAGACAGCTGTTGTTTCGGGGGCCAAGCATCACATGCTTACTGTACCCATTCCTCACAGAAAGCATAGATGTAAGAGGGGATCTCCTGTCCCAAACTAATGGGCTAAACAATATTGTGGAGGCAGCAGCTTCGATAGAAAAAAAAAAAGTGGTGGTGACAGTGGATGCAATTTCAATACAGTACAATGGAAGAGGCACCATTCTGTGGTCCACTCTCCATGACTTATATAAACATAATCTATGGAGTTTCTATTGATACCTTTAGCAGCTACTGCCAATACCTATTGTGCATGTTATAAGTGTGAATTGTGTTTCGTAATTCTGCCAGTGCTACAATGTTGTGATTAACACGCAGCATGAATGGAGCTTGATTATACCCAACTGGAGAATAGAGTGAGGGGGACTGCAATTGGATACAGCATCGCTCCTTTTTCTATTTGTTTCTGAGAACATTGCCTTGATCTGCTACAATAGGATTTAGATAGTCCCATTGTGATGAAAGCCTATTCTGAACCCTGGTGAATGTACAGAACATGACGAACCACTTTGTTTTATATGAGACAAAAGAGAGTCTTTGCATGTGTCTTCTGACAATGCCTTTGCTTTGCTATTTCAAGTCTCTTCTCTGCTAGATCACCTCCTGTGCCATGCAGTGGTGTTGTTTGAATAAATGTCCTGGAAGCATACTGTGACAATTCCTTTATGTCGCAGGTACTGTGCACCAGGCCAAATTATTTTGAAATGAATATCTACATGTGTATCCATCACCCCTCTGATTTTGATAGATGTCTAGCTGGCTTTGATCAAAATAATTAAATAATAATAATAATAATAATAATAATAATAATAATAATAATAATAATAATAATAATAATAATAATAATACATCACACTCATTTCAATTGTGAAGAAACACTTACGTTTTTAACTCATACAATTAATACATATAGGCTGTTTGCTGGATGTATGTATGAATGTATAGTACCAATACGTTCTCTTGTGAGGTTCTATACCACCAAAATTGGCAATAAACAATTAAACCTTGCCCAACCTAGCCTTTGTACAGTTCCACACCAGGATCGTGAGATGTCAACAGTGGGGTTGTTTGCATGTGTGAACGCACTGTCCTTGCTTAGGATTCAGCAGATGGAACCAAGGGATGGAGGTTATCAGCCATTCCATTCCCCACTGGACTGTAATTCGGTGTCGACAATGTGCTATGGACCCTAAAGGCTTGCCATCTGCTTAATTTCGCTCCCTCCAAAAGGTGAGAAATTCCAAGCCACCACCTGGATGATGCTTTAGCTGCACGCACAGCAGACAATTACTAGTGCGCTGTACACACATGAGCACCAGTGCACACATGGCACGAGTGGGCAACCTGCACGCAATGAAACAAGACAAAACCCACAGACATAGTAGCTTGAGTGCAGACTTGCTGAGAATGTAAATGGTTTGGAGGGAATGAGGGGGAATGACCAGAATTACATGTGTCAGGAGTGCTGTGGCATTTGGTGGGGCAGCGCCCACCCATATGTTCCCCCTGAATCAATGAAGTAGCTGAAATAAAAAGCATGTTGGACATCAGAAAACATGATGAGAACAAGCGAGTGCCTTCAGACAGTTGTCCCCATTCCAAGGTTCCACGATATGTCTTCTTGTGCACACAAGTATTGAACTCCATCTCCCACAGGACACCTATACATCATCAAATTGATCTAGCCGGGGAAGACTTAAGCCCGCAGCTTGGAGATAGCAATCCCGTTCCAAGGTCAGGTAGCAGGAGACAAAGGTCATGGGTCATCTGTCTCCTCCACACACCTGCCCTTGAAGCTCCCCACTCCCTCCAGGCTCCTGAGAGATTCCTATTCTGCTGATGAGTTAAACCTGCTTCAGACAGAGAAATCCACGGGATTTTCAACCAGCCCAGGTCCGCACGCCATGTAGGACAGTGATAGCTGTGCTCAGCTACATCAATCAATATCCAAGCAACATGGACACAGCATGTAGCCGCTGATGTAGCCAATGAATCAACGTTAAAAGTCTGTCGAGCTTCCCCCAAAGTTCATCCCGCGAAACTGTGGCTAATTCATCACGAGATGGATTATTCCTGGGAACTTTGACTCTGCATGGGCGCATTGGATTTCTCAGTAAGCATAATCTCAATATGCTAAAACTGCTCGTTCCTGCAGTCCAGAGGTTGTTGTTGTGCTTTGGATGCAGCGGCTTGCCATAGAGTAGCTCAGTTGTAATAGTCTGTGGCAATTCACACAATTGTTATAGCCTATTCTCTCTTGACTCTCAGAAAATACGAGACATCATCATCATCAACGAGACACATTTTTTTTTAAGAAAGGATGTAAATAGGACTCTACCGGGTATGCATAAAAATTCACATTTTCAAACTCGAGTACCAGACTTGAGTATCTGGTTAAAAATGTATGTTGAAAACCCTCCTTAGTATCAATGCTTTTAAATGCTTTTAAATTAGTGGTCAAATGCAAATGCTCCCCATACTGATTGTTGTGCTATTGCTATGTATTTACTTAGAAGAAAATGTCATTGTAATGTTAATACATCGGTATTGAGCACATTTTGTGAAGCACATTATTCTTTGTAGCCTGTGTGACTGAATTGAGCATATTACGGGGCCGTTCCCCCTACATCTCAGTGCTACCAACACCAATATGTCTCTCTACTCATGTCTACCTGTAGCAGAATGTATACAGTTTGGTGAGAAGGCCCTCGGGCTGTTTTGAGATCAACTGGGAATAGATTTGTTCAAGGGCGGTGTGCAATCATAGAGCTGTGCTATTCCCTATGATTGCCAGACCTCACCACTGGCAAAACACACACACACACACACACACACACACACACACACACACACACACACACACACACACACATGACCATGAGAACATGTGACTTCACAACATTGTCAAAATATTCAGAGAGAGGACACAAGTGACAGGGCATTCGATAGACAGAGCAGGTGGCATTAACATGTTTGTCCATCAAGCTGCCCTTTCTCTGCTGCCTACAGTATATCTAACAATTGTGCCTCGCAAGACTGTTGTCAAGGCAACATGACGGACGTGAGCGAGTTGAGTGGCTCTTAGTCAAAAGAAGCTCTTGAGATGATGCTATAGCAAAACAGGTCATATAGTAGTGAGGGTCAACAAGACGTGCAGGAGGAAAATAGGGGAGGAAGAAATACGGACAATTTACACAGTTCCAAAAGGAGCTCAGTAGATCACAACTACAGCTGATGACCATTTAATTTACAAGTAAATTAGCATCTAAGTAATAGCACTTTCCCTCTGTGGTAAGATGCTTACTTTGCAATGTGTTTATTGAAGGCTGTTTTTGGTTACTGTTGTACGTTCTCGTTGGGGTTTTCACCACGCACACAACAATACTACAATACTATATTTTAACAAAGTCTTAATCGTATTATTGAAATATCCTGACTATGGGATGATTTGTGTAAAAATGTTATACTGATTATGATAATCAGATTAAACCCACACTCAGATCATGAATGATTAAGACACGTAGAGTATTCAGAATCAGTTCTACTCTGATTTCCCCCATTGACTCAAAATGTTATATTCTCTGTATTCTAAGAAATATGAGAATCATACTTTTTATTGCTTGAAATTGTGCATGCAGGATATACAAAACTTTCAAATAGTCTCTGGGTCATCATTATCTACACCAGCAGCCTAAATCATTATATACATCATAATCTCAGCAGTGATGTGCCTGTTAACGTTTAATGTTTGTTTTGAATTATTAGATTGAATATGGATAGGAAATATCTGGTGGATAAACAGTTGTTGTCATCCCTTGTTGAGCCTGGGGTTTACTGTAAGTACAGACTCTGGCAAGTTGCGACATGAATAAACCATGAGGTTGTGTTGTAGGATCTGACACTGTCCAAAATAGCATTTGTGTCAATATGCCTGCGAGCAATGATGATATGAAGAGTGCTGATGCATACACAAGTACCATTTGGAAAGTTGTACATTTATTGTCTGGCTTCATTTTTGGATGGAGTCTCGTGATCTGAGCTACCTCGCAATAAATCACTTACATCACTGTGTTCAGATCCAGTTGGAAGTGTTGTAATCAATCATACCTTTGAGACCATGTGGAATGCCTTTGTAAATTCACTGAAAAAAACTGTATAGTATGAGATTCTATGAGATTTTCAGAATCATTGCATGCCAGTATGTCACAACAGCACATCCCCCACAAGGAGCATTTCAAATATTCCTCTCTGATAAATATGATCACTTAAGGCAATAAACACTGCAGCGACCATCTTTAATACTAATGCTAAAAGATACCGCTTTAAAGTAATAATCTCTAACAGTTTTATAAATGTCTATTTTACACTGATATAATACAATAGTGATTCCACCTATACCCAGTTCATGAACACTTTTACATTTGCTGTACTTGGCTGTTGCAAACACTGGTGTCTGGTAGGACATTCCCAGGAAAATCATTTGGCACACAGGAAGTGATGTGATTTACATCACCAGCAGCAACATCAGTTTATTTGGAATGAATAGAAGACTAACTCAGTAGTTAGCATGAATTTTCAAGATGGAAAGCAATTCATATCACCAATATCACCAATAGATGTTGCATAAACAAACAAATCTTGCAGATTACCACTTTAAAACATAAATTCATTCACCAATTCAACTGGAAAACTGAACAATAACCATAGATTTTTAATTTGTGTTAGCTTATGAATTTAACAGATTTATTATTCTCGGCTGTGTGTATCAGATTCATTACTTTTGTTAAATTATAATTTTTCAGATTCGTAAAATTCCCAGCTTTGTGGTTTGAACATGTCTATATTTTGCTTGCCTACGGTGGTTTGGGGACTTTAATGATGAAAGGGACACAACATCAAAGAGATTAGCTCATCAGCCACAGATAATAAAGAAACAATGAGGTGGCACATAATCCCCCCCTACAACCCCCCGTCTCCACCGGTCTAATAGAAACTGGTGGAAGAATTTGTTATTGTGTAATTTGGTTAGTATAGTTTTTGCTTTATTTTATTAGCAGGGAGAATTCAGGTCAAGGGCACTATTATAGCAAACACCCAAGGGAGCTAAACGCTGGTTTTAGGAAAAAGCCCAGGATTACAGACTATTGTTCTGCTATTACTGGAAGCAACAACCCGGAGTCACACGTGAAGTCAGGCCAGAGTGTGGACCCATTCATGGAGAACAATATTTGCTTTGCACTAGAACCTACAGTAGCAGCCAAGTTTGTTATGTAGGAACTCAGCAGTCAAGCTTATAAGGGCAAAGTATGTTAGAGAAAGATACAAATGTGCAGTCTGGTCCGTGGGTGTACTATGGCTTAGAGCTTGTTAAAAGGGCCTGGTCAAGTTATGTTGGATTTTAACAGCCATTCGCACAGATTGGTCTCCCTGGCATTGTGAAGGCCCATAAAGCCTGATTCATCTCCCCACTTGCTTGCAGAGGGCATGCAGGAGGCAGGGAAAGAGCAGTGTTCAGGTATGCTAAAGTCTTTCATGATGGAATCTGTCAACTCTGCAAATGGCTCCCTTTTGCCCTGCTGCCTTGTGCATTTTATCAGCTGAAGGAGTCAATGACAGAAAGTCTATTGAACTCTGACTGTCTCCCCATACAAATGATGCCTTGATGTTGGCCAATGTTTATGCTAGAACAGGGCTTGATTATCACTCAGATGTGTGCCCCATTGGCATTAGAAGGGATAACACAAGGAGGTGGTTCTGTATTTGTCAAGACAGTTCAGGCCCCTTGTTTGCTGTATGTTTTGTTGTATTTAGGCTACTTCATATCACTTACTTTTTCCGGCCTCCCTCCAGTAATCATTATTATATTAGGAAACACTATTTGTTATATAGCTGTTGACAGCTCACGGTATTGAGAAATACCATTTAATAATTTGCTGCTGCAGACACATCTTCAAGCACAGCAGAATTTGGGGGCAGAAAACAGCAGGTGGGCTTTCAGGAACCTAATGAATGCTATCGGGCCATCAGATGAGTGACAGCTAACAAGCTCAAAGGCCTTGTGAAGGGTTTTCCCAAATGGATATTATTGTTTGTTAAGATGCTTTGTCCTAGTTACAAGGGTTATTGTCCCGGTTTTGCTTATTTACAACCTTGAACCTTAGCTCATCACTGCAACACCGAACATATAATTGATTGACAGGTTAGGATTCATACATTATCGATAAGTCTTCAAAAAAATCTATATTCATTGGCATCAATATGCAAATCGGGCTTCAAACAGGTTTTAAAAAATGTATGCAATATTAATCATTCAGTCTGTCTCCTTGAAGCCATTCTGCTTTTGCCCCAGATTGAGATTGCAGATGTTCTGATGGGCTATAAGTATTCATGCTGTTGATATCAAGAAAAAAAGAGACTTGAAAATGTGGCTCCCAGTTTCCTGAAAAACTGTCCAGGTGTTGGTGTTTGGGGGAAGTGGAGTGTTGGATTTGGGGATGGAGAGTGCCAGGCTGTCTCCTTCCATTTTGTTTCCCTCCGCTGCTCCAATCTCATATTGATGAGCTCTGCAGCAATTCAAATTGCATGTCTTCTTTAAACATTTAACTAGCAAAGAGAGCAATCACACTCTTTGCTCAAATCCTGCTTGTATTGAAAAATGCAAATCCTATTGCTGTGAAAAGGAAGATCAGGAAGAGGAACCCAAGCAAGCTCTGAACTTGAACCAACTGTTCAAAGAACCTAATAATGAAGGGTTTTGGTCTTGTAAAGTGGGAAGTAGACTTGGAAAGAAGAAAGAACTTCAAGGGAAATAAAACTCAGGTGAACAAGCCCAAAATACAGTTTTGCAACATACTTCAAAAGATGTCCACAGAGTTTCTTTTTGTGTCACTTTACGCCACAGGGGGGCGCAGTATTATCACGAGCCAGCTCTAACCGGAGCCAGACCCTCTTATGAGCGCTTTTTTTACAAAAACAGAGAGATGATTTGGAGGTGGTTGTCGTGTGCTGTAGCTATTTAGCAATGGAGTCAATAGACAATAAAAAAAAATGTTGATTGTATGCTTGTTTTGTCTGTTAGAGGTATAATTTGAAATGCTGTGTGTCCATTTTGGTAACTTTAGATGTGACAAAGATAAAGCCAGGTAGCTATCCAGCACCACCAAGTGTGGCTTATAACCAAGATAGTAGATACAATGTTCAAAACACCTTCAACTTGTAAGGGAAAGTCCGATATTTACCTCCATTTCAATGTTAAAGAAAATAATAGCCACATATGACCAAAACCTCTACATCTCTCACTGGTGTGAATGGAGCCTGTGCCCATTCTAGTCTCCTAAGGTGTGTGTGTGTGTGTGTGGGGGGGGGGGGGGGGGGGGGACAGTGGGCA
>OMKL01051582.1:0-13220 GCA_900302295.1 Parasudis fraserbrunneri
CCCACACACACACATTTCCTCTCCTTTTTGCATCACTCCATCCTACATATAACCCCTTATTCACAGATTATTAATCCTTAATCATTTTAGAGAGTTGGGGGATGGCTTGTTGGACTCAGGAAAGGGTCATATGTCAATAAACTAAGTCCCACCCCTTTTCTTGATTGGTCTATGTTTGATCCCCAGAACTATTAAGAGTTGAGGGGTGACTGGTAGGAAATGTTAACATCTTTCTGTCGATTACAGCTAGGCTTTGTCAAGCCAACTTAACATTTGTTCACAAACTTTACATTCTAGTTTAGTTTGACATTTATTGAGTTAAGGATTTAGAATATGGCCTCTCCAGTGATGTCATCGGGAGACACTGAATCCTTGTCTTGTGTATTTCCAACAGCTCAATGAAATGTAGATGAAAAAATAGCTATATGGATTGCAATAGGGGTTGCTATTTCTTCATCTACATCATTTCATTAAAACAACACAAGGATTCAGTGTCTGATGACATCACTGGAGGACTCATTCAAACTCATAGACCTCTCAAGTGTGTTGTAATTTTTCTGCCCAAATAAGGGAGGGTGGTTCCCTCCGCCTCTTGCAGCATGGGAAAATGAATGGGTTTACTAACCTAGCCTTGTCTGTGGCTCATACAGGCTCTTTACCTTGAATGAGGTCTGCCAATATCAATTTCTCACTCCGATGAGGCAAAACTTACTTAGCATTGTAGCACAGATCCCCCAACATCACCAGCTTCAGTGCGTTCTTGTAGTAATGAAACTGCAACATCCACTCCTTTAGTATTAGCAATGTGGCTCTTAAAAATAGGTTAGTTAGCAAAACATACAATCCTCCTGTAAATGTAATTTTACCTCTCACCCCAAATGCACTGTAAAGGACAAAATGACTAGTAAACTGTTCATTTTCACCATAGGCAGGGGAAAAGGGGAATTGGAGCTTCAAAATGACAACACTTAAACGGTCTATTAACTCTCATTGACTGTCAAACAAAAAATGAACGTGTGCAAAACTATTTAGAGCTTTGGAATATGAGCAAAATAAATCAGCATTGTTTTTGGTGAAGTGCTCATTGAAACATATCACAAACATATTATCGGTGCTATTGCTGTTATGTGGGGAGTGGGACCCACCAGAAGGTCTGTGAGGTCTTGACCAATACATCCTCCACTCAATCCACTGACAATGTTTTGGTGGCTGATTTGTGTAGGTTATTCATAGAATTTAGGCTTTTAAATGTAATTAAGCTGTAGGCTACTTCACAATATGATTGTGTCCATAAGAACAGCCCATTCAGAGGCTCCAGGTTTTGTTTCCTACAAAATCACACACATTACAGTTGAGTATTTGCTGTTTCCCTTTGTGAAAGAATTACAAACGTAGACTGACGTGATATTTCAAAGATCATGGATTATGGATTATGAATTATGTTTAGGGTGGATTTCCATGAAAACGACATGATGAAATGAGGATTGAAGCAAAAATTATGACTAGTGTAGTTTGTACATTTGAATGGATCACATCAGGACTTTGTTTTATCCATTTGATAACCATATACATGGTTTATCATCAACCTGTCTGATCGTCTCTGGCTAGGCGTCAGGTGGTCTGTACACGAGGTTGTGTTTACATTTTGAGGAAATGATGTCACACCTATTTGAACTGAGCATGCTAACGACCGAGGGAAAGTCCGTAGCTAACAAGCAACACAGCTTTTATGCAGCCTTCCTGACACATTTGGAGAGAAACCTTTAGCTAGCTACATGCCCCTATAGTTTTTCAGCTTTGTGTGACCGTAAGTTTGTTTATTTCACGCCATCTACGATGTAGCGTGAATGTTTACCAACAAACATTAGCTAACATTGGCTTAGTTAGCTAGCTGCCAGTTTTAGCTAGATAACGTTAGCGTGCATGGCTAACTGCTAACCTACGTTTAGCTAACGTTAATAATGAATCAGAGCCCGGTTTACGTGAGCGTATCGATAAACATTTATCGTTTCCTTATTATGAATGGTATAAGTTATAATGTTGGTTAACCATGTAATGTATGCTGTTGGCTCAATCGGTTGTGGTCAGCTATGGATTTCAAGTTGCCTACTGTCTCTTGCCTAACTTCGCGTGCAAGCTAATAGCTAGCTAACCTACTCGCTTGCTAACGCTAGCAGCTTTTTTCTCTAGCAAGCTCGTGTCGTTTGAAGAGGATAGCCAAAGACGATGGCATATGTCACAGATATAGCTATCGCAGCATTCACCAAGCAACTGTACTTACTGGGGAGGGAGTCAAAACGCTGTTAGCGAACGTGGGGGAGGGGTCAAAACGTTGTTAGCTAACGCTTTGCGCTCATAACGTAAACGATTTTTATGAGCTGGCCAACCTTGCAAACATCATTATTTGATTGTGGATCAGACTTGCACTGAAAAATTACATCATTTTAAACTAGTGATTATTAATATTAGATAGTCTAGCTAACAGTATGAGAGTGATAACATAGTGTTATCGGTAATTATGTTAACGTAAGCTCGCTAGTTATGACGTTAGCTTGTTCAAGCTTTTGTAACATTTTCATTACGGTAACAGCCGGCAGCATTTCCATATTTGGGTCACTGCTGGCAGTGATATTTTGGGTATTTGTGGTTTAAGGCACTCCCACCCAAGATCACTGTGTCTCTCATCAGCACAGCTAGGAGAACACTATGGACCTCCACAAAATAATCCACGATGCACTACATGAGTTCATTCAGACATTCATTCCCGATGCAGACCTCAGGTAAGACTAATGCATGGACAACACGATTTTACAAGCTTGCTGAATTGGAATAAGACTTAATAAGATACATCTTTATGTGAGTTTTATGCCATGCATGTTTGCCACTGGAGAATCATAAACATTTGTTTGCTGATGCCATTGGTCCTAATAAAAAGCTATTGAGATCAGAAGATCGTGAATGCTATACATTAGACTGAATTCTTAACATAAAAAGGGATGCAATGATGTCACATTTTCACCTACCAATTCAGAGTGATAACATTACATTTCAAGTATTGGCCTGGCTGCTACAGAGAAGTGATCCAGTTACATTGACTGAACAGTACAGATAAGACCATTAAGGTCACTGCACAACAAATAATTGCAATATACAAACCTTTTTGTCCTAGAGAGATCTAGCCTATAACATCCTATGTGTGAGATGGGCAGAATGTTACGCAACTTTTATATCTGACACATTACATTGATTCTCGTGTTGGGACAATTCTACCCCGTTTAGCTTAGTGTAAGCACAATATCTTGCACCCCTATTGGTATCATTGCAGACCCCACAGAGTCACTTGTAACTAGACCACACCATAAGGAGAATGCCACCCATTTTAAGAATTTGTATATGTTATTCCTGTGCTCCAGGACAGTTCAGTCAATATTTGAGAACAAGCAACATTCTCTCCTGAGGCTGGTTATAAGAGAGAACCATTGAATTTGTGATGGCACCTCAATATAAAGCTAGCAAGTCTGAATTCAGAATTTAGGCTATACCCAATTTTGGTGTAAGAGCTTTCACACATATTTATAGCTCCACAGTCAGTAGCCCATTCATTGTCAATGGAGCAGTCACAAATTTTACTTACAGGTGACATGTCACAAATTCAAAGCTTGTCTTCTTGATTTCTAGCTTTAGCACAGAGTGCTGCATGTTCATAAATATTGACTTACCTGTCTTGGGGTACAGGAATAAAGTGGATTCTTAAAATGTGTGGCATTCCCCTTTAACTTCAGACCCAGTAACTCATCTCTTCTACCGTTTAGCACACTGGATGATGTTCTTCTTTCCTACATCACTGGAGTTTTGGAGGATCTTGGTTCCCAGGAGAGTGTGGAGGAGAACTTTGATGTTGAGGTCTTCGTGGAAATGCTGGAGGCGTACATACCTGGCTTTGCTGACATTGACAGGCAAATATATGACCACACTTCCTTTGTGTATTCTCTGTTCTGGGTGGGTGGGTGTATGTGGGAAGGGGGTGTTCTTTATCTCGAGCTGATTAGAAACAAACTTCCAGCTTTAGATCATTATCATCGTTTTATACTCTGCAGATACTGCTATACTTTGACATTGTTGTCGTATCTGTGATGTCAATCTGTTATTCTTATCTTCATTGTCTTTTATTTTACAGTGTCACAGTCTGAGATGATTGATGAGATGAAGACTACTTGACTAGGGCTGATTTTCTGTAGGCTAACAGAATATTTGTTTAAGCTTTATTTTTTATTGCTTTTGTCAAATTAGATTCGTATGTTTATATTTCTATCCATTAACTCGCACACATTAGTCTAGGCTCTCTTGTTCTTAGCATTTGGAAAGAATCATTCTGGCCTGAACTTTCAAAGTTCGTAGGGACATTAATTCTGTTTTCGTGTGAATATAACCACACTTTCTCTGTTCATTCTCTGTTCTGTTTGGATGAGTAGGTGTGTGTGTGGGGGGGGGAGGGTAACTCTGCAGATCTTGCTGTATGACATTGTTGTCAATCTGTTATTCTCATCTCCTTTTTATATATATATATATATATATATAAAAAATATTTTTTTTATTTTACAGCATCAAAGTCTGTGAGATGATGTTCAGCCTGGCTTCAAAGCTAGCCACAGCTCGGAGCTCAGGTAATGCACTTCCCTGTGGAATTCTACTTTTTCATAAAATCATACACATGTTGCAGCAAAATCATCGTGGTATGGGACGATATATCCTAGCGAAACTTAATTTTACAAGGAGCCGTTATGAAAGGAGACATCAAGTTCAAATTCAACTGACAAACAGATCTCATGACCGTCTTTTGAACAATGGCACTCATTCAGCGGAGTTGGGGGACATAGCCTCATATCTCCGCTACAGTTTACTGATGTTATTTTTGTATGCTCTCTGTTTGACGCAGAAGATAGTGAGCCTAAGGCAAGGGCAGATGAGGTTCCATTGAAGCTCACTGCCTTGCCTGCTGGACCTCCACCAGAGAGAGAGGCACAATGCCTTAATTCACAGACAGAGGGCGCCACTGCCAAGGTATTACCTCTAATCTCATCAGCTCATTTCAGCCTATATACCATTTCAGTGCTTCAATATCTACATACTTTTCAAGTGTGATTAAATGCTTTTTACACTGGCCACATCAACTTTATCTTAGTTTTGTGGCAAACTAAGGAGGAGCTGGGTATCCAGTATGAAGCACAGCATGGATTGTGCTGAGAAAGGGCTCTACCCTTCAACATTATCAATGAGTAGGAAATGGGGCTAGGGGTCCAAAATTCTTAACTTACCCTTTAATTGTCCAGGTACCAGTGTCTGAGTGGGAGGCCCAGGAGCAGCACCTCCTGGAGATGTTCCCCAAGTGTAGCCTATCTGAGGCTCGCAGCGCCCTGTCCATCGCAAAGGGAGACATGGAGGAAGCCGTACGCCTCATTATCGAAGGAGACGTCCAGCTCAGCCCCTCTCCTCTCAATGTGAGTTTCTACTGAACCATGAGATTTTTGTATTTGATTGTTTTGTGCATTTTGTTTCATTTAGATTATTGTTTCCCCCTCTTTGTCAATTAGTCAACTAAGTCATTAGGGTCTTAGTCGATTAGTTATTTGTACTTTATAAAAAAAAAAAAAAAAAAAAAAAATGCTAAATGAGTGATTGGTCATTAGTCATCACTGGAAAATGATAAGCATATCTCTTGCATCACAAAAATATTCACAATATGCTTTAGCTTTCTGGAAGGACAATAATGAGGATACAGATTGTTTTTATTAAGTCAACTATTTGATTAGTCCACAAAGTTCTTCGACTATTCATCAACTAAGAATTTATGACGGCCCTAATTGAGATCAGCCACTCTCAACCGTAAGAACTTTTGCATTCTAGTCTAGTGGTTAGCTGTTCGCAGTGACCAGACTGTCTCCTATCTAATAATAATCAGTCTCTCCTGCTGTCTCAGGTAAACCATGTGAAGCCCATGTCCTCGCAGGCAGACCAGAAGCTGAAAGAGAGCATCCTGGAGAAGTAAGTCCTTGTTGGATCATATACCATAGTTAGAGGGAAGGACGTCTGTGATGTCATATTTATGACTGTTTTTCCTCCAGGTACATGCTAGTGGACAGAGAGGATGATAAGAAGACACACAGGCCGGTCGCGCCCAAAGATGTAAGTTCCTGTACAATCTTCATCAATATGTTCTTAACTCATAAAATGTATTTCATACAGTAAAATATGCACATTCTGTTGTGAATTCTGCAGGCTCCAAAGAAGCTAGTTAGGTACCATAGCAATCAGGTGGTAACGACAAAAGGGGAGCGATACCAGCTTGTGAAGAAAGAGGAGACTGATGATATGAAGAAGACATACGTCAGCCTCAAGCCTGCACGGAAATACAGATTCCATTGATGACTGGCACAGTAAAGAGCAGCTGTTGACATTAACGTTTACATGTTTACAATTTTTTTGTGATTATTTTTAAAGTATTCATTTGGTTTGGCCTGGACTTTGTCAGTAACTTTCCTAGTAGTGCTGGGTAGTCAGATTTTTCTTTTTATTGATTAGTTCATTTTGAGTCAATTGATCTAAAATGAATCAAACCTCTTGAATTTTCAGGTTTTCAGTTTTTATTTATTTATTTCTGATTGAGCTCCGCGAGATTCCTGGCCCCCAAGCAATGTCATGTATGGCTTGTGAATGGGTTTTTAATACATGCTGTTCATGTGCGTGTTTAATATTATTTTATGCTTGTATATATCAAACTGTCGCCGGAGCACCGCCAGAGGTGTCTGGGGTCGCAGCATATGCATACACTTACGTGCACCTCCAAAAATGTAACTGCGCATAGGGTGTTGCAGCACCTCAAGCGCTGTGATTGGCCATGCATTTCCATATTTACTTTCAAAACATGGCCGTTGGGAGCACGTGCCTGTTGGGAACGCGTGCCTGTTCGGAACAGGCCGATTGCCTGGCCCCCGGAAGTGCTGCTTGCAGCGTTGTCGAGAAGTGCGGTATTGCTGCTTGCAGCGTTCTTGAGAACCGCGCATCCAATCAACTTCACATTTGACACTGCACTTACTTGGGCCCTCAGCAATACATCCACCAAGTGTGAAGTCAATCGGATGAACGGCTCTCGAGATATGCGAAGGACAGACACACTATACAGACACACTATATATATCCTTTATAGTTGGAAGTGTGTGAAGACAGCATTGCTGTCATGGAGGGGAGATTAGCAAAGTAGGTCCGCATATTATATTATTTGTTAAGATTGCAAGATGCCATAAAGTTCATTGTGAGAGATAGCCCAGAACATTGGTTTGGACACCTTGGAATGTGTGCAAAAATCACAAAACTTTGACATGAAATCAAGTACAGCAGAATAGAAGTGGGGATGCAACAGGGGGAAAATACCTCCCCTCCATTATTTCCTGTCCTGGCTATCTCCCCATATTAACCTCCAGGACAGGGATTACAATTAAGACAACGATGAATACAAGGTAATTATGAAGCTCTGATCACCCTAGCTGTCCGAATGTTGCGACTGTCCAAGATTTCTACATACTGTACATGCGCAGAGCTATAAATGCTCACAACCCCGCAACCACCACCGACAAAATACCAGCGACAGTTAAACGTGGCAGTATCTTAAGCTTTAGTCTATGGGCTACTTTGAACATTTAGTGAAGCCTTGGCTGTTGTTTGTCTCACTGGCATAGCACTCCATTCCAGTGCTTATTACTTGAGTGTGGGCGGGGGAACGGGACGGAACAAGAATGGGCAGCCAGACTCATTTCAGGGAACTCAAACTATTTGTTTTCTGATTGGAACATGAGTTGGAGAAGTTTGATTATATCTTATCAGTACGTACCATTTGTAACTTGGTATGTACTGAACTTAAAATTGATTGGTTTGTTAATTTTTGCCCAGCACTATTTCCCATAATAGTAATAAACACAAATAAGGGTATTTATGTTGGCTGATCATATCAGTGGCTTTATTTTAAATATTTGTAACCATTGTATGCCTTGGTTCAAAACATCCCTATTATATTATACTATTGATATCATTGTTCCTTTGCTCCTAGGTTATACCTATTTTGTGTGCTATTTTGGTGGGAATGTTGTATGCTTGTGTTTGTGTTAATCCATGTTGTATACTCTTTTAACAAATCTACATGTTCTACAGCAGGCCTGACATTGCACTAACATTTTTTTCACAAGTTTATTTTTTCCATTTGTTTTTATTATTTTATATATATATTTTGTTTACATCTGTTCTAATTCTGAGCTGTTGATATAACTATTATGAAGTCAGACAGAGAGGAATAACTGTATTTTCATTGCTGTAAATATATGCTAAAAAAAAATTCTGCCTATTCAGTGGTGCTGTGGATGTTCTTCTGGACATTGTAATTATCAGCTCCTTTCAGCTCCACGAATTCACACATTTTCATCCAAAGTACTATTTTTTCATTCATCATATGGAAATAAATTGTTGTGAAAACATGAGTGGAGGCCTAAGGTTGTCCCCCTTTTAAAATATCAACTGAAATATGCTGCTTGATGTAGGTGGTTGAAGGTTTCCCCTTCATTTAAAATCAGACAAGTTCAATCAAACAGCATTTTCTTTATTTTTTATATATAGATGTATAGATTTGAAAAGTTTCAAAGTGTTCCCAAGGTTTTTTTGTGAAGGGTGCATTTAGGTGCTCACAGGGTCTATTTAAATGAATAAAGGTCAAGTTTAGTTCATCTCATCTATGTTCTCAGTGAATTTGTGTAATACTAAACCACCATTATTGCTTTGTTTGTGATTTGAATTATGGTTTTAATTGTAAATTAGGATGAACTGGCTTCTGGAAGGGTATTTGTGCAAAATATGAGTTATATTGCTTTTTTTGTGTTGTCCACATCCATTTGGAGTGAAATATAACCTTGTTTTGGATTGGTGATAAAATACAGAAGTAGTTTTTCTGAGTGTAGATATAACATGATTGTGTGGTGAGAAGATTCAGTGTTACTATTACGAAGTTGCTCTTGTCATTATTGGCAGCCATATTGTCTTTAATTACTGTATTATGGTGTTACTGTAAAGCATTCTGATATGAAACACTGCTCAACTCAGTTTAAGTTTTGAAACCCTACACCTTGCTTTAAAAATACTTTAGTGTGTTCCCACAATTTATAATAAATAGAAATTTTTCTAGATGACTATTTGTATCTTATTCTTTATTTATTCAAGCCATATTGTCTGATCAAAACACAATTGAAGAGCACAAAATGTAAAACCTTTATTTCAAAGCTATGTGCACAAGAAATGAACATATCTCTCAGCAGTGCAGCAGAACTCCGCAAACAAATTCAAACTTCAGTCTGAGGATCTAAGAACATGTCATGTAAAAAAAAAAAAGACGAAGAAAAGGAACGGGTACCCATCAATGAGATGTGCAGGTTTTCAAGAAACCCTATCAGGGTTTCATGTTTAAAGCTGTATAGATCCTGAAATAAAAATCCATATTTTTAAGACACTTTGTGCCATGCTATACTAGAGCAAGGCACATATAGTACAGGTGTAGCACAACACGATGGAAAAAATCAAACCTCAAATGATTGATTATTTTTTTTTTTTTTTTTTAAAGAGGAATTCGTGCTTTTCCATCAACTCAATGTGTACATTCTAAGAGAGATATCCACATAAATACAATATAGGCCTAATTTAACTAAATAGTAAACATCTATTCAATTTTGAATAGAAAGTCCCATTATAAGTCTGGGAAACTTGCCCGGAGGATGTAAAAACTCTGCTAGTAAGCATCATCATATTCCTTTCTATACCTAGTTCCATGACATCACACCCACAAGTTAACTCGTTATCCAGTGTCACAATGCAACCAAACATCTTTCTGAGTATTGTGACTCTTGTTTAATGGTATACACATTTGTTTAATGGTATACACAAACAGTTATTTTGGCACATATGGCACAATATGCACATTTCATCTATCCTCTGTGATATTTCATGTCCTATGTACTTCTTTATGAACCGTTTGAAAGCACTTAAAAATGGCACAATAACAACCATCCTTCAAAAACACTAAAACAATGATAACCTACTCAATATTACAACATGGAACCAAGTGCTTTTTAAGGGTCGTCACAACTTGTATTTCAAATTGTATTAGGTTTGCTGCGTACATTTCAGTTCTGAACATGTCGCATTTAGTACAACTTAGTACTAAGTTGCTTCTTTGTATTTGAGCAAAATAAGTACATGGTCCAGATGACAGTAAATCGAGCTTGACATGCAACTATGATCTGGACCACTATAGAAGGTAAAACACTACATTATTTTACACTGTATATTGGAAGATAAATAACACTGCAAAGTCCACCACCCAGAGCTGTCAACATTTCAGCATACTGCAGGTTCTACCACTTCGAAAAGACATCCCTTTTAAATGCATTCACTAGCTGACAATGGTATGTAGCAAAACATCACTAGGAATTACTCTGAGCAATTTCACCAAATCATAGCAGTAAGTTAGTTTTTAAATTTTCAGATTACAGCATTTATCACAATTTGTAAATTATTTTCAGTGCACCCTCAATTCTCAATGGTATGTACCATTTGTAATTGTCATTGCCTAATTGAAAAACACACTCAAAAAGCCTGTTGCAATATAAATGAAACAAAAATAACTGCATAAACAAAACATAGCACAATCATTCAACAAACATTAATAACTACATCCAATCACGAATTCCTTCAGTGTTCTTCTCAACACTTTGTTTACTGATCACTCCCAAAAGCCATGTCATTAATTGGCCATTATAAAATGAAACATTTTACTTAAGTCATTTAAATTAATACTCATAAAATTAAAAGAAAAGGACTGTCAACTTTACAGATTTGCAGGAAATCAAATTTGAATTTACAACTGAGGGAACGAGCAGTTGAAATGTTTTCAGCTTGGGAGGTGAATATTTTATAGTCCCAGAGGCATGGAAGGGGCTCCACATTCAGTGTTCAAGCAACAGCTGTGTTATTACCACACTTTTAATAGAGCTTACATGTACCAACCACATGTACGTATTAGTGGTAAAAGTGTTGAGGTAAAAGTTGCAGCAAATCCAACACATCTAGGACCACATCTACCGACAGGGTGGGCAAATATACAACTGACCCTGAAACAGTGGTCAGAGAAACTTACTATGTCTGTAAGTGCTTGGAGCTGTGAGGGTAAATCATTGATGCATCTTGACTCTACTGAAGATGAGTTGAAGTAAACCTATTCCACAAAAAGCATTTCTTGAAGCTGAGCAGGTTTCCACAAGTCCCTAGTCAACCGTTTCTTCTCAGGTCGTTGGTTTTGCAATGAAACCAGCGCTCAGACAGAAAAAGCAGAGTAGTTTCAATGTCTCTTAAGGTGGCACCTTATTGCCATGCAGTGGTAGCTCCAAAGTCTGAGTGCACAGCGCTCACACACACACATACACACATACACACACACACACACACACACACACACACACACACATACATACACACACATTTTCAGCAGCAGTCTGGTAAGGGGTTCCAGAATGGGGTTCTAACTGAAGCCTTGGTTGTATCGCCCCTTGATCATCATGTTCAGCAAAGGCCCGACCTACAGAGCAACAAGAACATTTTTTTTAATTGGGATGAGTCATTTTGTTTTGCCTCATGACACAAAACACACCAGGTAATAACAAATGATAACCAACAATAAAATAGGGCTTAATGTTGCTGAGGAGTTCTTTGACTAGGGTGTCCTTTGATATTGGTTTTTCATATGTCCCTTTGTACTAAATCAGGTAAGCCATAAATATTCCCCGTAATTGGGTTGCTGTAAGGGTCAGCATGCCACAGGGATTTCATGCATGCCCCATTCCCACCAGATGACCTAGATGTGGAGCAGCTCTGGAATCTGATTTGATGTTCTAGAAACAGAATGAAAGAGTGATGTCATGTTCCACTTTAGTAATCAGCAGTGTTGGGAAGATTCTTTATCTTGTGCCTGGAAGCTAGGATAGCTTAGTAAATAAAGATATAAAAGTAACTGCTTTTACTTCATGTGGGTCTCCCAGTGCCTCCCCCAGCATCTTCTCAATGTTCCTCATGATGGCCACCTTCTGATGGGCTCGCAGGGGGTACTCTATCCTCTTGGGCGTGGGGGCACCCTAAACAAATCAGTACAGTCAAGGTCACAGGTAGCGTTTACATGATAAAGGAGCATGAAGGAGATGCCTGTACCACCACATGTAAAATCATAGCCCTGACCACTATTGCAGCTGATACTGGATAGATACTGCGGTCACTCTCACTTCAATAAAATGTAAATACTTTATGACAAATCGAATATTTCAAGGTATGTACATGTATGTAATCATTATCTGATGTAATTTAAACCACCCAGATTTTTCCTACCAGTCTGGGGGATCATACCGGCAGCCTTCTGGTCACTAGCCTGCTTCTTTTACCTTTAGGCCAACGCTGGCCCCGCCAAATGACTCATAGTCATGAAAATGATATCCAGAGATGCATCTCCTCATGGCCACCAAATTTGCCATAAGGACCTATGAGGTCTGCCATATTGGATTTTCCACCATTTTCTTAAAAAAAAAAAAAACATTCTCACCAAACCAGCTGTGTGGCATCTGGGTACCAACATCTTTAAATATGTAATTTAGATAGTTGATATAAACAATCAATATCATATCAGAACCTAATGAGATCTTTCAACTGTTATCCTCCTACGTTCCATTCTTTGGAAAACTACGTTTATTCTCATATTTCCCCATCTCCTCGCCATATTTGTTGATCATAACTTTTAGAGGGCCCCTTTGGTCTAGCCCAAGGGTTTAGTCTCACTGCATATTATCGGTGGTACCTTTCTTTATTCTGCACAGATTCATCATTTTCTCTTAAACTCTTCTTTTCTGAGTCGCTTCTTCTTAACTAAACCTAACATAGATATGCAAATTTACCATACGACATTCTCGGCTCCGCACCTTTACGTTACTCTAAATGTGCCAATTTCATACTTGTTACTCAAAAACACAGTTTTCACAGCACATTACCGATTCAGTTCAGTAGGCATAATTTCATATTTTTTCGTTCTTTACTCTCTCTCTACCCCAAAGTAATATGATCAAGAAATATGTGTATCAACATATTTGTTG
>OMKL01051585.1:0-10872 GCA_900302295.1 Parasudis fraserbrunneri
AGAGAGAGAGAGAGAGAGAGAGAGAGGGATATATAGAGAGAGAGAGAGAGAGAGAGAGAGAAGTTTGAGTGTGCTTTGTATCATTGCCTTGTGTGGAATGTTTGGGGAGTGGTTACCCATGGTTACATACTGCCTTGTTGGAAGAAAGATTCTAAACATTCTGTGAAAAGTTGGCTGTCGGCCAAACTACACCTCAACTGAGAAATAGTTCCTTACTGATAATTGAAAAATGACAACAGTAGCTCATAAAAACAAATACTTTTGACGCAGAAAAATATATTGCGCAGAATAATATTGCTGTATCATTTCTTTAAGCTTCAGAAGTATGATATTTAGACTTGGTCCCCAAAATGAATAGCAGTTAATGAGGAGCCTGACACCCGGGAGGAACGGTGGTGTTGACGATGGACAACAGGGGCAGTGGTCATGAGTTTACTTGAAGATGACCTTTGATAGAGGCAAGGCTGCTGAACTTTGATAACTTCTACTAGGGTGAAATATCCATTTAAAGTCCATTTTAATGTAGCGTGGCTACATGGGTAGGGCCGCAGACTCAGGATCAGAAGATCGCCAATTCGAGCCCTGGTCAAGGTTGTTATCGTAAAAGTGGTGTTGTTGTCCAGCAGGGAGCGCTCTGTCCTCTGGACTTGACAGAAACAATGTCCTTGTCACCGTGATAGGGATACCGTACAGTTGCGAGTGCCGTCCTTCAGATGAACACGTTAAACCGAGCTCCTGACTGAATTCGGTCGTTAAAGAACCCAGGGCGCCTATCGCAAAGAGTAAGGGGTTCCCCGACGTTCCTGGCCGAATTCCCAATCAGGTCTCTGACATCAAGGCCAACTAATCATCCCTCCCCCTTAACTGGCTGATACCAATGGTAACCTCCACCCACCTGCAACTACTCCCCCAGGTTGTTGCTGTAAATAAGAATGTGTTCTTAGTCAACTTGTCTGGTTAAATAAAGGTTCTAACGAACTAACTAACTAGCTAACTATATGATTAAGATATATATTCAAGATGAGTGTTGTAAGATTCATTTTTGACATCAGTTAGCGTTGCTCCAACAATAATTTTTAAAGGGATACTGTAGTTCAGAATTTTTTTAACCCTACCCATATTTTCTACTTAGCAATGATGATGTTGATCAGTAGAATCATTTCTCAGCACAATCCATGCTGTTCTTCATACTGGATACCTGCAGCTCTGCTTGTTAACACAAAATCAATGGGGCCAGGCTCCTGTCTGTGCAAGCTGACTGAAACTAACTGAAATCTACTATCTACTAGCTATGCACTGTAGAGTTTCAGTTAAGTTTCTGTCAGGTTGTACAGAACTTGGCCCTATTTACTTTGCATTAATTTGTGGCTAACTTGCTGGAGCTGTGGGTATCCAGTATGAAGAACAGCATAGATTGTGCTGAAAAATCTACCTATCGACAACATTATTGGTAAGTAGGAAATAGGGCTAGGGTTCCAAAATTCTGAACTATCCCTTAAAGGTCTTGTCAGAATGTAACATTATGGACCATACTTGTGATGTAAAAATACATAGATACTAATTATGATAATTGCCCCAAAACCTTTCTGCCCCCCAAAATGTATTCTGTTGGACATGATTTGCAATATTTCCCATATGTAGATTTATTTGTCACTGCCCACCACAATATCACACAGGCCCACCACAAACAATAACATGTGGACAATGTTTCTTGTGTTGTTTCTTGTCCTCCATGCACACAGTCCTTTCCACTACCGGAGGGTGCATCTTGCCCATTCCAGCCTGCCACTTCCACCACCACCACCAGCACCAAAAATAACCAAACAGCCTGCAAAACAGCTGTCCTCGTTGCCCTCCTCCTGTCAGAAAGATACATGCCCTGGTCCAAGCTGTGTGTCCTCACTTGGCCTAATAGGAATATACAGTAGATAGTCTGGGAGATCTAATCTCTCTGCAGAGACCCAATCTCACTAATGCCCCACTGAAGCTTAGTGCCTGTATAAGAAGATGCACTTGACAATGCACCAGTCCAAATACCTACTGAAGAAGAGATCACTTACAGTGCGGGCTATAATCCTTGTGGGGATCCTACAGGAGGGGCAAACATTTATGGTGTTTAAGAGCTAAAGTCAGATCAGATGGACATAGTACAACTCAATAGTGAGTGATAGGAGAGCGAGACACTGAATACCTCACATAATACTGAATACTCACAGTATTGTGAGTGCGTACATTTTCAGTATTGATGATCCCACTGGGAATGGAATCTCTAACCCTGGCAGTGTTAGTACTATGCTCTACTTGAGCTGCACAGGGAATGGAACCTCTAACCCTGGCAGTGTTAGTGCCATGCACTACCCATTGAGGTACCCACGATCAGGGACCTATTTGGGGCTTGGAAGCAGAGTACATGCCCTTTGTTCTTAGCACAAGTATAAATGCATCCCCTCCGTTGAATATAGGTTTTCGTTGGGGAAAACAACAATTACCATATTGGACATGTCATATGTTGTATTGAATCATATCGTTCTGTACTGGATTATATCATATCATATCTTATCCTATTTCATGCTCATTATCTCCAGTGTTGAACAAATCCTCAGGACCATGACATAACAGACATGCACTAGCGAGCCGGGATGCTGTTGCAGCCAGACCGTGGCATTACGAGATACTTTCTGTGGTAGCACTCAGTTGTTGGCCCTGGGTAGGCATGTAAATCCCTGGATCACCCAGATTCACTGCTAAAGTCATTACCGGGATTCATTTGATGCCAAGCTAGAACTTCCTCGTACTGTATGACCGTGTCACCCCATTCACACGCGACATCAAACAGCACGGTCCACACTTGTAATGCTGACCTCTTCAAACTGTCAAAGAAATAAGCCATTGTTTCATTTAGCCTAATATTTTTTTAAGATAATTTTTAAGGCAATTCTGTTTTTAGATAGTTTTACTGTGGAGAGTGATAGGAAAGATGGAAGATAACATGACAAATGAGTGAACCCACAATCACAAGTTCATTGCATACACACCTCAACTCTCTGATCCACCAGGATGCCCCTATCTAATATACCTTTAACTCTACTCAGATGAAACAAAATCTTAGCACAACCCATAGGAAAGCAAAATCCAAGACGAGATCTAATTTATAACTCATTTACTTCTCCTAGAACAAAAAAAGAGATATATCACTGCTGTCTCCAATTTTGGTGATCATGTTTTCACTTGAATTGAAAGTTTTGGGCAATGATTCGAGACCCCATAAAACTCTTTGAGAACCCAGTGTAGAACTTCAAAAATGCATGTCATGTCTGAGTGTAAATCTATAAATTGGATGCCTTACTTGCTGAAAAATGATTTATGCATACAACTTCTTGGGGCAGTGGAAATGGACAACATGGCCTTCATTTGGAATCGTAACTGGCAAAATCAGTGTGAGCAAATACGTAATGAAAAAAAAAGACATACACTCATATGGTAACCTTTTAGATAACAGATTAGGATTAATCGTTAAATATTGCTAGTGAAGTGGGTTGAGGGAGATAGATATTACTGGTCATGACCCTACCAATTTTCCATAAGTCACCATAAATAGGTAAAATAAATAGATATGCATCCACACCATAATGAGTGATGTGGTTTGATCTAGGGCTGGGATACAAGTGTAGGGTGAAGGGTATGTGAAGGGTAGCCCTGCCTGAAGCGTAGTAATTCTAATATCTGCCTTGGCTATGCGGGATTCCCCTTTGGCTGACTGGTAGATGTTTGATTTCCCACGTGGGGGACCTGGGTTTGATTCCAGGTGGGTTACAATGGTGCTGTGACCTTGATGGGTTTCCCTGCAGGGGGAGTAGCCCTGTCTTAGTAAGCCTAATATTTCCCTCGGTCTGGGGGATTCCCCCTTGCCTGACCGGTAGGGGGACCCGGGTCCAATTGTGGGTTACAATTTGGTGCAATCAATTCAATTCACTTATTGAAACATATTGATTATTGTCTACAATTCTCATTACTGCTAGGCACACCAGTGAACAAAATAACTATCAAATCCACACATCCTGGAGTTGCAAAAATGTTTTACTTTGAAGCACCTAGGACCTGGTTTTGGAAATACGCGTGTTAGTTGTGGGTACGTACAGTGAAGGTTGACAAAACGTTGCAGAATGTCTACATTATGTAGACATGCACACTCTACATGTTTCTAAGAAAATAAATGAGTGTGGTGGGTTTATCAATCTGCAAGATTTCATTATATCCCAGAATGACAGTGTCAGGGATAATATGGATTCACCCTAACTGCCGCCTCCAGATCCTAAGTTATACCTCGAATAGCTTTCATTCAAATCTTTTCAAATTTGCGATGCACATTCATGACCCCTAGTGGAAGAACAATATTGATTTTGGTGACCCCATGACCTTTCCTCTAGCACTACCATCAGGCCAAGTTTTCAATTTTCAAACTAGAATGTTAAGTATGTGAACAAACTTTAAGTTGGCTTGACAAAATGTTGGCATCAACATTCATTAGTTGGGCATGTCTTAGGTTGTATAGCAAGTTGGAAGGCTCTAGCTTCAAAGTTGATAATAGCCACGCCCCTTTATAAGTCTATGAAAAAAGGATGAAAAAAGAGTGAAAGAAAGGATAGAAGTGAGCTATCCATACAAAAAGCACAAGCACACCCCATGGGTAGCTTTAAAGCTGTAGGAGGAGTAGCATTGACAAAAAAAGGCAATTACAATATCAGTAGTTGTCAAGCCAACTTATTTAGTGTATCTTCTGATCCGTTAGTCATAAAGTCATGAAAGTCATATTCAGATATGTGTCTACTCATGGACAACATATTTGCCATAAGGACCTACTGTATGAAGTCCACCATAATGGAATAAAAAAAACCTTGCTGTGTGGAATCTGGGGACTAACATCTTTAAATGTGTAATTTAGATAATTGATAGGCCAAACCGTATAACCGCCAGGTCCAATAAAATGTTGGAAAAACACATGGTAAACAGGAAGTGATTTGTTACTTGTGAAAGCGCTGTCCGATTTCCACCAAACCTAATAGCAAGGAGGCCTGTGCAGTTCTGAGTCATCTGGCTTCATGGTGGCATTACTCTAATAAAACATGAACTACTCCTCAGTGGCACGGATTAGGGGCATGGTCAAAAGGTGGATTGAGAGTTCAGGCCCTTCGGGGATATACCTGCTGTCAGCCACCGAAAGTAAATGTCTAGTTCAGGAAATGTTTTCAACTCAGTATTTGAGTAAAGACTCATTGTGATAGCAATTCATATTGTAGCCTACTAAGCAACACAGTTCATGGCCACGTCTTTGACAACATTGCTATGGCTGCAAGGTCAATTGCAACACTGTGATGATTCTGATGATGAGCATTCAATGTTTTTCTTTAGGCTCACTGACACCCACTTTGGAGGGAAGGCTTTTGAGAACGTGACCATTGAGCAACGAGGTTTGAGTACATCTGGCCACTCATCTGGTTGTAGGCCATTATCAGGCTAGGCTATTATGTAGGTTACAACAGAAAAAATACCTTGACCATCTTGGTACCCATTTTGTCCCTTGTGCTCTTTATTTTTCACTAAAACTTGATTTGCCAATGTTTCAACTACCATTCATTCACCATGAATTGAGTACCAAGGACCCCAATTTAAGTTGTAATTTAAGTTGAAAGACTTATTTGGGTTTTTATCCGATTAGCAGACCTCATACTGAACTGTTCTGTACTGTGTTAACTGTACCGGTGTATGTTGATGTATGTTGTTTTGTTAATAAAGTATCTCAATCAATCAATCAATCAAACCTCTGTGTCTCGTTGGTTTTCCTTTTTAGGCCCATGTAAATTTGACATTGCAATGGATTTTCAATGACTTGGGTTGGTTAAAGGGTCATAAAGCATTTTGCTTCACAAGGGAGAAGATGTCAGCGGTCATACTGAAAGGTAATTGCTGGAGATGTGTGAAAAAGCCAGACCTGTCAAGACCTTCTTTAGACCTTCCTTGACCAGCTAGGCCTTTGCACGCACACACAGAGACAGCTCTCCACTCAGACCATCCTTGATGAGCTAAGCCTTCACCTGCACACACACACACACACACACACACACACACACACACACCAAACAATCTCCTAAGCTCGCAAAACACACACCCGCGCGCACACACACACACACACACACACACACACACACGCACACACACACACACACACACACACACACATATAGGTAGAAAATGAGCTCCACAAGCTAGCACTTTAAGCCAATTAGACAGCAAGCCAAAGGTCTTGTTCCATTTCTCAGATCTATCCCCGAACATCCTCCCAGAGACAGCCATCTTTGGCTTGCCAGGAATCCGTCCAATTATCTTCTACCTAGTAGCTGGCATGTTTGACATATATTTTCATTTATTTGGGTTGCTCAAAGGGTCAACATTTTCTACACATGTGAGAAGATTAGCAAATTTTGTGTCAACAGGTGACCAAGGCTCATTAAACATACTAGTATTTTTTTCAGGTGGAGACCCATCTGAAACAACCTGAATGTAGTATAATATTCACATGGATGTTTGTATGCATCATATGCAAACAAATGTGTGTGTGATCTGTAGCCAGCTGCTCACCCAGTCCATGCCAAAGGGGACCCACCAGAAACAAATCTCATAGTCGTGCATGTGTGTGTGTGTGTGTGTGAGTGAGAGAGAGAGAGAGAGAGAGAGAGAGAGAGTTCAGCAGCCAGGTACCCACCCCGTCCATATCGAAGGTGAAGAACACCTGGTCCACATAGCTATTGGCATCCTCAGTCATTCCTCTCAGCCCCAGGATGGTCTTCAGCTCGAACAGAGTAATTAGGCCTGAGGGCGATTCCCTCATGAACTTGTTGTACCAGTGGTGCATGTCCTCCGCCAAGATTTCATCCAGGTTGGATCCGTGGTTCCCCATGGTTCAACCTAAGAAGATCCCCCCCAAAAAATACTTACACCAAAGCACTCCTTATAGAACTCCCCAAAAGAAAGGGAACTATACCGGAGATTCCAGGAATTCAATAAATCCTTCAATCCTTAACAGGTACTCGGGTCCTGGCCAGAGAGGCCAAGTAACAGGATCAGTGGACAAGGCCAGGCAGAAGCACACAGAAGAAAGAACTGCTAACTGGTGCTGCTTTCCTTTTCCTTGACCTTGCTCCTGTGCCCCGAGCACCTAGGGAAGAAGAGGAGAGGTCTGGGAGCAGAAAGAGGTGTGGAGAGCCAGGGGGTGGAAGAGGAGAGGTCAGTGTAGGAGAAAAGAGAGGACTGGCGAAGCAGGAGGAGCAGCACTAGTCCCTGGCAAGCCGTTGTCCAGGCCGCGGTGACTCTTGACTGCTGGGGCTCCAGGCATACTGCAAGCAGAGAGCAGAACTCGGGAGTTTCTAACCCTCTTAATCCCTGCAGGACAGAGAGAGGAAACACTTAAAATAACACCCTAATAAGATAACCAAGAACAACTCTCTCGCAGGTCTTTGCTGGAGAGGCCCGAGCCAAGAGGCTTTAGAATGCAAGCTAAGGCAAGAACAGGACTGGTTCTGGGGGGCAGAGTGGTGATATAACTGACTCCTTACCTGTCCTGGTTTGGATCACTACTGTAGGTTTCCTTCCAGGTCTGTCTTAACACGAGATGCTTCCACTTTCACGGAAGACAGAGATAGACATGGTTAGTAATAATTAGATGCCTCTGCAATTTTAGGGGGTGATGTTTCATGGGACCAATTTTCCCCTTGCTTTTTTGTTTGTTTGGTTTCATGTTCTGTCTGTGTTCATTGTAATGCTATGATTAAGGGAAATGTGGTTTTACATCCACATACAGGCAAGACAATTCACATTAACAGTAGCATCTCTTGTAAAACGAAATATGTAGTCTATCTATTAAAATGTCCATGTGGGTTGTGTTATGTTGGTACAACTAGGAGAGAGCTAAAAATCAGGATATCAGAACATAAAAGTAATATTAGAAACAATGATGAAAAGTCCCCAGTGGCTAGGCACTTTAACTCAGTTGGGCATGATGTGTGCTCCTTGAGGTTTCAAGGTATTGAAACAGTACAGGCTTTATAGAGAGGTGGTGACAGAGACAGAGCAGAGAAGCTTTTTAGATACATACCTTACAAACTGAATTCCCTAAAGGATGGGATGTTTCTTACAACATTTGTGATATTGTGGAAATAATCCTTCTTTTTAAAAAAATCTTCTATTGTTCTATTTTTCTAGATGTGCAATTTTTCTTGATATATATTTCTACATTTACTTGTATTTTTCTATTCTTAGATTTCTATTTATTATACAAATGTATGCTACGTGATCTATGACGGGTACTAATGTGATTTGAATATTATCTCTATATTTCTCTGGGTCCTTTGTTGAGACGGCACTGGTGTATATGTATATATTTATGGATCTGATTAAGGGTCAGTAAATCATTGTATATCTATTGTACAAGTGTTTGTATGTACGGACTGTTTATGGTGCCTCGTCTGGCAGAATAGGCTTCATAAGAGGTCACGTCTGTTTTGTCAGTTATAACGCTGAGGAAGGCTGTGTGCTGAAGTGCATATGTTTGATTGTTAGCTGCCCGTGCAATGTAATGAAAGTACCTAAAGCACATTTCCGTGAGTGCTGGCAATTCCTTTGACTGTTCAAGAATCTATCTAGACCGTGCACCCGGTAAGAATCTATTGGCACCCTCTCTAATTTACATGGTTTAAAATCTGTGCAATTTCTTATGAGAGGATACATGCCACAGACATGACATTTTGAAACAAGATAGAATTGGTGGCAGCACAAATGTTATCCCAATTGCGCAAAGATAGATGCACAAAGGTCAAAGATAGATGCACCAATAGTCAAATACTTGGTACTGTAGGCTACACATATAGTCATTGCTCTACAACAGCATTTAATCTAACTGCTAATTTTGGTAATCTAGTTTCCATAATTTAGCAAAAACATAGGCTTAGGCTTTTAAGCTGCCACTCCCTCCATCACTGTGTACGTCCTAACAATGTAAAAATAAATAAATGAATAAATAAATCATAAGTTTGTGGTGAAATGGTACATCATAGAGACATGGAATTTGCCACAATTATAGATACTGGTATGCAAATGCAACAAAATAAATATTACCCTAATTGGTCTGGTGGCATTATACACCATAAATGTAAATGTAAAATGTAAATCCAACTGACATGAAACTTGATAGCAAGCTGTCCTTGCTGTGCAACTTTGCCTTTGGGAATACCAATGTCAGCCATATTGGCCTATCTGCCATTTTGCATTTTCAGATTTTTTTTTTTTTAATTGGCACCAATTGTCAACATAACAACATACAGTTTGGGGCAGTATGTATGTTGGAAAAACATCCTGCACCCTCTGTACACACATTATAGACCTTTTCAGTGGAATATTGTCGCTAGGGAACAGACAAAGTCCAAGTTTATTTCCAGCCATTTAGAATTATAAGAACAGGATGGGTCACACAACTAATGTTCTCACAGATGTTAGGGGCCGGCTACATTGATCCATTTTGTCTGTCCCTAAATGTCTGTTTTTAATTATTTTTCAGTGAGGAGCAGGCTATCCGTTTGTTGGACAGAACTGACAATGTGTCCGTCTCCGCCAGATTTGTGTCCCTTTTGACGGACAGAAAAGTTCCGGAGAGGATGAGCTTTTGGAACTGATGGACACTGGTGTGATCCATCAGTCGTGTGGCAGCAGCTCATCAGGGATAAGTTTTCCAGAAGCAATCAGTGAGCTCGGGGAACAGAGCGACACCGGGCTGATAGTCACAAGCAGTTCCAACGTTTACTGAGGGCAGCACAGAACATATATGCTTTAGCAGACACAGAACAGCACGCACACAATAGGTCATCCGTCAAACAAGAAACCAATAGACATGAACTGACAGAATGTAGAGAGACAGACGGGCAAACTGTCCATCACCTTCTAGGTGTTAACCACAATGGCCTCTTGACCCTGCAGGCATATGCAAGAGTGACCCCTTATCTCAAGCACACAGGATACTAGCGTGGGCGATGTACATGACAGGAAACTAATGTGGTTTAGAAACCTCCACTAGGGGTGGGGACTATGAGCAACTGCTCCTTAGAACTAACGCCGACTGGATTTTTAATCTCTATACCTTCTCCCCAAATGGGCTTAAAGGGATATTTCACTTTAGTAGAACTTGTCAAAAACTTTGAAGGCTTAAAGGGGCAGTTCACCCAAAATTTTGGGAAAAAAAATAAATTCCCCCTTACCCGGAGTGCTATCTATCTATCCATCGATCATTTTTGTGTGATTCACTTATTTTTGGAGATATCTGCCGCAGAGATATCTGCCATCACTCCAATACAATGGCCATAATATCCCAGACTTTGTTGTGCGGGGACATAATTATAAATAATAAACAACTTTTATATAGCTGATTTGTCAAAGGCATAAATGTCTTGCTCATTCCTAATTGATTGTATGCACACTTCCTGCTGCTGCTGCTACATGCTCTCTATAGACTGATAATGGAATCTTGTAACCTTACTGTTGTAGCCGTCTGTTGATGGGCTGGAATAAGGTTTTTGTGCAGAGGCAGAAATACAGGCATAGTTAGCTCATCTCACAGGTTCAGCACTTCTTCTGGCTCCTGTTAAGTAAAAGCCTGATTTCTTCTTTGTTTAGCACATAACAATTCAGTAAAGCAATTGATGAAGATATTGCCCTTAAATATTTCCCATCTGCCACTCTGGGAAATTTGGATCAGCAGGTCACTTTTTCAGAACCCCCCCCCCCCCACACACACACACCCTCCGGCCCAGAAGTCCTGTGCGTGTTTCC